>WURT03050130.1:0-14316 GCA_009936505.3 Holothuria glaberrima
AGATGTAGTAGCATTAGGCTGCCTGTACAGGGTTCCCGCGATTTTGATGAAACAAAATGTCATGATCCAGTACTCAGCGGCACCGCTTGGGAGCGGGTGACTGAGGGGCACACGGCTAGTCATGTATGCGCATGCGTGAGAAGCGCGCAGACATTTTTTGGTCTTCCCAGCTAGTGGCAAATTCCATTGTTATACACAGAGGCATGGGAGGCAGGGCCTTTTAAAAAAGAAATTTTAATTGAAAGGGGAAATATGCCAAAAAGCATCTCAACGGACACTAGCTAGCGGAGCAAAAACACCCGTTTATGCACCGTAGTATATAAAGAAACAATTTCACCAAAGCACCTGGCAGATTACAGGAAATGGCATTTCCTAGGCCTTAAGTTGAATCTAAATATTTCTTTCTTTGTGATCTCATGTTTTAGAAATTTTGGTCTTTGGCTAAAAAGGCCCTGCTGGGTAAAAAAAAGTGTGATACGCTTTTTCGCTCCACGGGGAGCGCTCTCCGGCAGGTGTGGGATCCAGCGACCCTGTGCCAAGTTCTTCAGAAGTAATATTCCGGTGGAGGACCATTAGGGGAAGACCCAGGAAATGTGTGAAATTAGAATTCAGGCAATCAGCGTGTAAGGCCTCACAGGGAGGGAGCGAGAGGGGAGTAGGAATAACAAGGGAGGTGTTACTCTTCCTAGGAATAACCAAATGGTCGTGGACTTAAAAACATATGCCTGAGAATGCCTTTCCTAAGGTGTAAATGTATTAACATTCACCATCTATAGATAAAAGGATGCGCAAGAAGTGAGCCTTAGAAATGTTTTGAAAAAATGTATCATGAAAAATGCATACTTCCAACCTTTTACATCATACTACTAAAGTTTAACCTGGTGACCACTCATATGATACCAGATTGCTATATGTTCCTCGGCCTCTTGATGTGTTGTCCCTACAAATGAACGTCTTATTTTTTTAAAAAAAGTTTCGGCCAGAATAATTCCTTGTAGTATTGCCTTGTCATTAGATGTGAAGTGCGGATCTTGACAAATGCGCCCAAGCGCGCAGAAATTTTGCATTAAAATTATTTTCATGACAAAAATTTCATGCAGACTCTTCAACAAGATCACTTTGGATTTCTTAACAAAATACGTTTGCAAATGAAAGCGGCGAGTGTGCTGCCGGGTAATCCCCTGAAGCTTTCATTCTTCATGAAATATGTCTGCCAAAAATAGGGAAAGGCGAAAGGAATTCCCCTGCATTCTTGCAATGCTGTGCTCCTCCATAATTTACACCTAAGCACACCAACAATCGGCCGCATTGTTAAACCCTCACAGATGAATAGAGCTGATATGTTTGAAGCGATATTAAAAAGAAGCATATTAACGAGACTGAAAGCTCCCAACGTGTGAAAATTTTGATAGATCACGAACGATTTGTGATAAAAAAATTATTAAGATACTGAAAAGACACCTTACCCTAACCTCTTGAGAAATCGATCGCTTAAAAACCCTTTGGGTTCATTTAAAAAACATTCGGAATCGATTCGGGGGTATCCCCCCCCCCCACCCCATGACCCTTCGTGCTATACTAGTTCAGATATTTTGCTCAAACTTTCGCAGCAACACGTAGCCTACATAGGGCTATTATCCTGTCGACAATGCCGATTATCATATTTAGCAACCGTGTCGATATCCATATTTACAAGTACATTTATACACACCTATATGATCGCGCCCTTGAACCTAGTGTTTTAGTTTTCTATAGCCTACTATTTACTCCATCGTAAAAGACGTGACTAACTTAGTAAAGAAAGGGTTCCATTATTATCACGTTCAGTGACAAACTTAATCAGTCATTGATGTTTCGACCAAAGATGTTTGTTTTCTCAAATGGCAACTTTTAACTGTAAATTTGGGCACATCCGACCAGTTTGGTAGCAAAAATTAAAAAATCATCCGGACATTTCGAAGGAAATTTGAAAAATCCGCCCGGACGCCTAGGTAAGCCTTCAAAATGAGGACATGTCCGGGTAAATCCGGACGTCTGGTAACCCTAGGTATGAAGATACTCTAGAATTTGCGGTAACGCTGTGCAACGTCAGAAGGTGTGTATGGCAAGCCAAATTCCCAATAATTCGAGAAACTTGGGTTTATCGGTGCTGTGGCCGAGTGGATAAAGGCGGTGGCATTTGAAGCGATGAAGCTTTGCAACCGGGAGGTTCGGGGGGTTCGATCCCTGGCCGGGTCAAAGTAAGGTGGGATTTTCATCCAAGAGCAATCTACGGTTTTTTCATCTGAAATGACCTCTCAAATTCAAAAGAAACCGAATTTGATTTAAATTGTTGAGTTGGTTAGCCACCCGACGTGAAGTTGTAATTCATAAGCCACACAGGCTTCTCCCACATTTGTGGTCGCTTAGCGTCGTGACACATCTGTCCTTCAAGGCCTGAATTATAAACCAGGCTAATAAGTCGATAAACCTGGTTTTCGGTGGATAAACCAAGTTTATCGACCGATAAGCCAAGTTTTATTTGATAAACCAAGTTTATCGGTCAACAAACCAGGTTTATCGAGTTTCTCACTTAAAAAGTCGTTTAACTTGGATTATCGATTTTTTAAACCTTGTTTATCAATTCGATAAACTTGGATTTTCGAATTATTGAGTATTCGACTTCAATAAACCTGTTTTTTTTTTTTTGTTTTTTTGTTTTTTTGTTTTTTTGTTTTTTTTTTTGACTGAAAAGCTTGGTTTATCGACCGATAAACCTGTTTTTTGATTCAATAAACCAGGTTTATCAATTCATTGGTGATAAACTTGGTTAATCAAATTGATAAACCTGGTTTATTGATTTTATAAATCAGGTTAATCAGGTTTAAAAAAAACTTGGCTTATCGGTTGATAAACTTGGTTTATCGAAGCAAAATGCCACATAATTCGAAAAACTTGGTTTATCGACCGATAATCTTGGTTTATCGGTCGATACGTTTCGATAAACCTGGTGATAAACCAAGTTTCTCGAACTATTGGCATTTGGGTAGCCATGGACGTGATTACAAGTCATCGACCGACAGTAACGGACCCTTCAACGGGGCACAACCGCCTTCAACGCTCAGCAACCCACGCTCAACTTGTACAACGCTCCCCTGCGTATGCGGCCGGAAAAATTTTACGTTGCGAAACGTTGAGAATTTTTAAACCGTTTGAAAAATTAGCGACGTAAAATTTTGGCCGACGGAAACCCGCGGAAAGTCGACGGATCGCCCTGCGCCTGTTCACGTTTCATCACGCCCGATCGCGCACAGCCCAAGGTCCCCCACGTAAAAGTATAAAATAAAACCGATGCTCTCCGTCAACCCCCAATGTGCCTGTTTTACGCCAGTGTGAGCCTAGCATAAGCAGATGTTCACCCTAAACTATAATGGTTCTTGTTATCCTGTAGGTTACTTATAATACTGATGCCTACCCCTCTGGACTAAATTACACTAGATTGTAACCACTTTCTTAAACTTCATGACTAGTGCAATGAATATTCCACAACACACAGGTAATCGGATACCTTCATCAGCCGGTTGAAGGAGGTGGTCTTGTCTTTTGGAAGACCGACTTCATCCTCCGATTACTATTATTATTACTAACCGAATTCAGTGCGTTTGTTATCTTCATTTGGTCGACAGTATGGACTGTAGGTAGTGTGTATCAGTGACCCTACAGAAGTTACTAAGTGCGAGATGGTGTGTATACAAATGCGTGCACAAATGATAAAGTTATAATAAAGCTTCCAAGTTTAAGTTCGACAAATAGTTGATCGAAATATTTAACGGCATAATAGAATTTAGATTAACCATAACACGAAGGATGTTTGGCCGCTGGTCCTTCTTAATAATAAACACCAGTTCCAACATAAAATCCAACGTGGAACACCTGTATCCAAGAAAATACGACTTACATTGTTTTTTGAACATGTAACAAACGAACAAATAAACTGTCAATTGCCTTCGGCCTAAGAAAATGCCTCCTGGTCGTGGATATTTTCCCATTACTGTCTCCTGATTCTTTCAGACCAATGCTAACATTTAACACCCATTCCGTACCTAGTGGCGTACGCGAGGGGGGGGGCATTGGGCCATGGCCCCCTCACGGATGCCAAGATTTTTCTAGCTCCCGGATGCCAATTTTTTTTAACTCCTAAAAATACGTAAATTTTGTGACAAAAATTTTACTTCAAACGGTAGCATATGTGGAACCAGATTGCATGTAAGGGCACCTAATTTTTCAAAAATTTTCAAAGGAGAGGGGTGTCCCCCATGGTCCCCCTCACTGATGCCATTTTTCTTTTGGGGGTTACAAAAATACGTAAATTTTGTAACACAAATTTTACTTCAAAAGGTAGCATATGCTTTAGGTCATTGCTTCGCAACCGGGGTGATAATGAGCTAACAAAATACACAGAGTGACCTTTAATTCACCCTCGCAGTCCCACGAAAGGGCACAAAAATTAACTGTTGCAAAAGTAGTCCTGCTCTCGTCTGGTGTGATTTTCAACATGTTTAATCAAAACAGTCTATGCAGATCCCAAAAGTCTCCCCAAAACTGTTTCACAAAACATTTGAAAGAGCCTTTTCGTTGAAATAAAAAAATACTTCCGACTTGGCCATTTCCAACAATGCACTTAATTACTGGCTGTTGCAAAGCGGTGACATAATGATATACATAATTAACTGATTAATACTAAACGATTCCATGCAAACGTATGGTTCTTTGTGTTATCTTGATTTCCAGAAGCCAAAAAATGGAGCCTACATCTAACGGCGACTAATTTCCCAAATTATTCGGCCTTCCATTTAGGTTTCTTGCCTTTGGCTCTAACAGATTTAATCTTTATCCTCACAAAAGAAAGTTCGGTTTTACGTAAAATACTGGATCTAGACCTCAGAAAAAACATAACATTGAGTGTATTAAAACGATCGCCTTTATACTAGAATGCGAAAGGAGGGATTGAAAATGGAAACATGTTTTAATAGAAATACTTGTGGCAGAAGATGAAAAAGCAGTTTCTACTAGGTGGGGAAATATGAAAGAAAAGGTTGAAAAGCCATGACATAGGTCGTTTTAAGGCATATACAGGGTATCTGCCTACATCGAAGCGCCCCTACAGGCTATTCTCGCCTCCTCTGACCGAGTTCCCTTGCTCCGCCATACTATTCATGAGGCCTTCTCATTACCCAAAAAAGCTGAAATTGAAGGCATCTTGGACAACGTTTTGTGGCTACAGAGAAAGCAATTTAAGTTGGGTGAGGTGTAAAACTGTCAAATGGTAACCCCCTATCTGATGATAGACTCCCTTGCTGCTCAAAATTCCAAAGGTCATGATTTTGCACTTAATCAAAAACACGATGAATAGCCGACTCTGAAGCTTTAGTATGAGGGCAAGAAAGTTTGTACATTTGTAGAACTTGAAGAAGGATCTAGAGGCCCAAACTGACCAAATTTTAAGTGTTTAAGTTAATAATAAAAGGAATGGTTTCGGGTTCGTTAAATCAAGCCTTGTACATTCGGTTAGGTATTTTAGTTCAGGGGGAGGGAGGAACGACTTCAAGTTTGACAAACGCCGAGTAAAGCTCCCTTTGGGAGAGTGTAGTAAAGTTTCTTTAGCCCTCCTATCGTGATATGCGCTTGAATTTAAAAATTATTGTCGAGTTACCAATCCCAGAACATCCAAAAAGCTGGACGTCACTAGATATTCAACTTTCCATATCATGACGGCAAAAGTTTTGGAAAGAATTTGTAGCCTTTTTAACACTGAGCCAGCGCATGTAGCAGCAACCAGTCCTCGATTGATTTACGTGTTTTGATTTTGGTCCGTTTGAAGGCCTTTGAAAACTTCTAGCATGTTTAAGTCCAACGTAAGTAAAGCTAGACTTGGCCAAGTCTCTCATGGTGTCCTCCGTCTTCTGTGCGAGGGTGACGGAGGCACAATAGGTTAGGAAAATTTGTACTCTTTCATATGGAAGCACTTGACCGCTTTGAGTCATGCATATGCATGAAGCCTAAACTCTGATTGGCTTAAACCCTAGCCCTAATCCTAACCCTGATTGGTCCGAACCATACGTGCCTCCGTCGTAGTGGTGCATAGTCGTGTGCACGCTGTCGATCTGTTGATCAACACGCCTTCTATCGGCTTCTTATTGGTATCTCTTCCCACAGTGAGAAGCAATACAATTAAGCGGCCGACGGAGGGCGTATTAAACAAAAAGCAAATATGGTAAGTTGTACTGTACCGTAGCAGGAATTTTATAGAGGTAGTTGTCAGCTCCCGACGGGGACACTCACGTGAGACTTGGCCAATTACGTGAAGAGCGCCGGAAATCAATGTTTGTATTGAAAGATTTGTGCTTTTGAGACAAAGAAAAGAAAAAGTCGGGGAGACTGATCGTCTTCGGGACGACTGGTCGTCGTCGGGACAGGGGTGACGCCAGGTGGGAGCAAGGGCCATTTCCCCCTTCTTCGAAGAAGGATCCCACATGGTAGGGTAAATTTTAAAAAATCCTCAGGTAACGATAAAGTATGAACGAAGTAGTCTATCCCACAACGGCCAGTCGCTCTGTGATTTACTATATATTTTGCTTTAAAAAAGGGCGAATCCTGTAATAAATCCTAAATTCCAGATTTTCTACCTAAAAACCAGAAATACGCGCAGAAATATTTGCTCTGGACAATTTTAGGCGACCCTTCGCCCTTGTCGGTGGCTTCAGGCTGTAGTTCCACGTCGGGGAGCTTAGACCCCTTGTACACCAATCCCGGCACTACCTCAGCGTCGGGATTACACATTTATCCTATCTACTATGCTGACAATGTCTCCAGAGAAAATTGAACGGAAGACCACGGCTCCCTGTGCTTTCCCCTCCATAGGCCCCTGTCCCACCCCACCCCCTTTTGATGTCGTTTGATGCCCTACTGTATAAATTAGGTCACTAGACACTATTGCGTCTGGGATGCATTATCAGGGCGTGCGATCCCACCCCTTCCAGGTGGCTTTTTGGGTTGTTATTGGTAATACTTTTTTTTTCATTTTGAGATGAAACCGAGTCTATCATAGACTCGGTTTCATCTCAAAATGAAAAAAAAAATATTTCATTTAATTAGCATTTGACACGAAGGTATCAATAAAATCAGAAGCCCCGACTACATATGTAGCCGAGGCCTCTGAATTTATCGAGATCAGAAGTAGTCGGGTACGTATGTAGCCGAGTCTTCTGATTTTATTGAGACCGACTTTGCCTACCTTCCCAAAGCAACTCTTCTTTCTAGAGGAAAGCGAGTCTGGAATGAATGTTCAAAACAGGGTTCCCACACAATTTTAGAAGCCAATTTCAAGGACTTTTCAAGGATAAAAAGCCTTTATTCAATGTTTATCGTAAGCAATCTTTCAGTATGAAATAGGAACATGGTTTACTGTCAATATCCCATTAAAGGATATTAACAAGATGGCCTCCTCCGCCCGTTACAAACGTACAGCCATCCGATCTTCCCACACGTTTATTGATAAACATGAACTATAGACATAGCTGGGGTATACAAAACTATCAGTGTTGATGCAATAAAGTTACAACAAAGAAAAACATATATAACAATATGTACATGGCTTTAATTTTAGGTAGCTGTGAGATACTGCCATACAAGGTTTATCTTAAGCATTCACGTATGGAATACGAACATGTTATATTGTCAATATCCCATTAAGGATATTCAACAAGATGGCCTCCTCCGCCCCTTACAGCCATCCCATCCTCCCACCGTTTATTAATAAACATGAGTATTACCAAAACTAGACATAGCTGGGTAAAAAAAAACTGTCAGTGTTGATGCAATAAAGTTTTACAACAAAAAAAAACATATGTTACAACATGTGCATGGCTTTAATTTTAGGTAGCTGTGAGATACTGCCACACATGAATGTAGCCCTGTAACACGTACATTGTGTAGATTAGGAGCTACTTGCTCACTGTTCAATGTTCTTCAGCTTTTCTTTCAGTTGATCCATTTCGATTTGCAGCCTCTCGATTTCTTGTGCCTTTTCAGTAACTTTCCTTCTGAAGGCATTAGACTTGGTCAGAAGACTGTATTCATGCCTGCTTTCTGCTTTTTGCGCAAGGTCATCTGCCTCCTTAGGCTTTATGATGTCAATGGCACTCTCAATCAGTTTCTTCTTTTTCTCCCTATCATGAAGTTCGTCCTGGACTCCCTTTCGTTTCTTTGCCTTCTCGTTTTCACCTTTTGCTCTCCTTTGATCATCTAGGTACTGGTTATACCTCATTCTGGCAGCTTTAATGTTCCTCTTCATTCTGGGAGTGAACGGTACCTCTGTGAAATCCTGGCCAGTTGCTGCAATGCTATCATACACAGTCCTTAGAGCAACCAGTGTCTTCTCTTGGAGGTTCTCCACCAGCATGTCTTTGTTAACTGAGTAACAACTCTCTACTGATGCCTGACCATGGGACAAAGTGAGCAAAAGTTTAAACACATCCCACAGTTTGGCAAATTGAGTGTTTTTCAGGTATTTAGCCAAGAATGTGTCCAGTCTCTCTTTGCTGTCAATGGTGAATTGTCTGAACTCTGCAGTATGCTGCTGCTTCACTTCTGCTGAGAATGTTTTGTACTGTGACAAAAGGTTATCACACTCTAGATCTTCAGCTGACCGCCACCTGCCATTTATGAGGACATGTAAGATCTTTTCAAACTTCACAGCTGGATCGACTGATGTGTTCACTAATGTCTGGAGGCAAAGCGACTGAGGTATCTACGCAGGGAGACTTCGCTCAAGAAGCTTAGCACTTGTTGCTGCCAGGAAAGGCATGCAATCAGCCTTGAAGGTTAGGTTCTGGCGGTCACTAATAACTTTCTTGTTGGTGGCTGTCTTCAGTGACTCTTTGGCTGCAAAGCCTATGTCAACATTCTTGGGGAGCACCTGGTTTTTCTTCTCTTCGGGATTCAAAGCTGCAAGCTTCTGATAGGTGTCAGCTTTCTCTAAAAGTTCTTTCTTGAGGAACCTGTTCATGAGACCTGTTATTAGATCCCTTAGATTTGGACCTAGGAAGGGGATCATGGGTGCATCTGTCTGGAATCTAGTCAGGAAAGGTTGGAGTTGTTTGGCAGTGGAAATAGAGAATTCCAGCTTGGCTGTGGTGAGTGGATCAGCACATGCTGCCTTAATTGTTGAAAAGCAGGCTGCACTTGGTGTTTTTCTGGGGTCCTTGAAAGAGGTCACAAACTTCTTCACGTTAGGCCACATCAGGAGGGCACGCTCTGCAACCTTTGCATCCTCAACCCATCTGTGGGGACAAAATTGTAGTGGGAAGATCGAGCTGCCTGTGATCTGGAAAAAGTCCTCTCGTCTTGCAGGAGTACCATGAACTAATTGCCAAAGTGCTCTCAGCAGACTTGCCAGGTTCCATCCAGATGCAGTCACAAATATACAAATAGTGAGTGTTATGCACTTGTCAAATGTATGACGCACCCCCTATACTCCTGTCAGGGTCAGTCAAGTGTGAATCATTGTCAAATTAAAACTGACTCAGGTGTGTGTCACTTTACCTAAATTGTCAGCCACAGAAGTGACTCAGGGGTGTGTCAGTTTACTCGGTTTATCATGTAGGCTAATGGAAAAAGACGATTTGAGAGTGGGTCATTTTCCAAGTATTATAAGGCAAAAAAGTGACTGTGGGGTGCGTCAATGTACATGAATTGTATGGCCCACATCTGACCATGACTCGCCCTGCCAAGGGTATAGGGGGTGTGTCATACAATTGACAAACGGTAGCACAAATATCACAAGATTGGAGAGACAGGACATTCCATGCAATCAGGCTGTTTAGTGAGAAGGCTGGATTAAATGGAAAAAGCTCATTATATCAATTGATGGATGACACATTTGAACTGTCACACAAATAAATGAAAGTCAATCAGAATTTATTCCATACACTGTAGAATGTAGGCCTCATCACAAATGTTGTTATGTAATCCATATTAGTTTTGCACTAAAATTTGGTTTGGCAGAAGCCTTTAAAGAAATGTTTATGAAGCTATGAACTAGTATTAATAGTTTGGACAACATATTTTCCTCAGGCTCAAAAATCTAGTCAATTAGCCCCACATTAACTAACTGCCATGCCAATCACCAAACAGCCTTATATAGCCTAAATAACAAGAATTTTAACATCCTAAATTATAGTATCTGCTTAACCAGTACAAAGTTTAATGTAAACTTCACCCAAACTTAGAAATAATGTACAATTAATAAGTTTTTGGTGCCAGATACTGTACTGTGACAAGTTGAATCAAATGGTTGAATCTGCTGTAGCCTAATTTCAGGAAATCTATTGGTGAGATAACAGCCACTTCAATTTGATGTAACCTTTACCCAACTTAGGTGCCAGGTAGTGACAAAAGTTTGCTTAACTGCTGGAATTTTCAAGTACTTTTCAAGTACTTTTTCTTGTCCAAGGCCTTTGTGAAAATATCCAAATTTAAGGGAATTTCCAGTACTTTCAAGGACTGCAATTTTTTCAAGGATTTCAAGTACCTGTGGGAACCCTGTCAAAAATTGCCGGCTTCAAAATACTTCGCTTCTAATGCAACTATGAATTAACAGTTTTAGGGGTAGGCGTAAGCATCTGCCAACAATACGTGACTATTTTCCTGGTTTCGCGGTGCTCTGACTTGTCAAAGGAACAGAGGGGTCCTTTGACCTGTTGACCAATTCTCCCGCGTGCTTCCTGTCGTCTTCAAAGATATTAAAAGAATAGATTCCAAACACAGAAGGGCTCGTCGACCACCCCCTTCCCTCCGTGGGAGCGCAAATATCGGGGGTGAATGCGCTGTTCAATGTGAAGTCGTTTTGTAAAAAAAAACCAGAGAGCAAAAGGCCTTGTGACTCCTTGTCGTCGAAAATGTTGAGATCTCAAGTAACCCTTGATCTGGGTTTTGTGTTATGTAGGCTAATGTAAGCAGACACCAAGTAAGTGTTATAGGTTTTTGCAATTTTTCCTCTGGTGACTTCAGGTCACCTTTGATCTCTTGAGACCCCAGAAGACGATCTTGGGTATTCCTGTTAAAATTTTGCCCTCTAACCAGGGGCGTTGCTAGATTTTGTGGCGCCCGGGGAAAGAAACGAAATTGGCGCTCCTACCCCCCATCTTCCTGGGGGCGGGGTTCCTTATGCGCAGCAGGACTATCTAAGCGGAGCGCCACCATCAGTTGGCGCGGAGCGTACAAGAAAATTTTGGCTCTACAAACTCTTCAGATGACCGGTTAGTTAGTTACATGAGGTTTTTACGGCCCAGTTTCTAACCAATTGGTTTAAGTCGAGCCGGCCACGGCGTCTTTTTCAGTTGTGGCTCACTGGCTTGTTTTCCTTACTCCATTGCTTATGCTGAGCACCGAGCAGAATGGCAGATGGCCGGAAACGGCACTCTCGAGTGTTTTAAGTGTATGGACCCAGCCTTAAAATATGGATTCCTGTGAAATTAGCATTCCGAATGATAGGCATTGAAATGTATTCTTCGTGTATAGAACATGTTGTAAAAGTGCACACACCTAACCTATTTTAACACTGAAAATGTCTTTAAAGCCCTCTTATATTTGTGTGCAGACCACCAGATAATAAACCAATTGGGTAATTCAGTCCTTCCAGGGAGGTCACAAGGTCAGCTGTGTCATGACAACTTTTTCGCCAAGGTTAGAGGTTCACTTGACAAGTTATAGCATCTCTAGAAATCCTACTTTTGGATTTGTTATGTTCCCCTGATACGGATTTTCGTTCTAACTTAAAAAAAAATCATCTCATGAGGCTTACCATATGTTTTGCAATAAAAATGTTAGAAAATTTCGAACAAAAATTTGTTACAAAAAGAACTAGAAAAGTTGACATTTTTCTGCAAATATATATAATATATATATATATTTACATATATATGAGGGTGTGTAAGTGTGTGTGTAAGTTTGTTAACTTTTATGTTTTTTACACGTTTTTATTAATAACAAACCAAACAATGACTCACAAAGTGTGTCTTTCTTTGTTACCAAGTTCATTTGTATTTTTAGGTATCTGTATTCAAACATCACAATTGTACAAATATCCCTGACAAACTACATACAAGACATTACTCAAATATGCTCCTACAAAAATGGCAAAATACCATACAGGTATACTATTTCTGTACAATTGGCCATGAAATTATACAAATATGAACATGCATTCAGTTTGTTTCACCTAGAGGTTACATAAACAATAAATTTTTACACAACCAAATATTGATAAAAGCTTTTATAAGCACCAAAAATGATATATTGACCTTCTCCTGCAAAAGATGTGAAAACCATTTCCTAGTGAAGAATTCTTATATTTCGTTCTTTATTGCTTTGGCCGTTTTTATTGACCAGCAATGACTTAAAAATGAACCATGCTATGGAATCTTATGAAGAAAGATTTGCTAAGGGATATATTAATACAGTAACAATGACAGACATGATTCTTTCAAGCCATGCATTCACAAAGTGATCATATTTTACCACAACAGTGAAATGATAAGAATGGTCACTACTTAGATGGATTAAGTCATCACTAACTCTCGGGAAACACACTTGAAGTAAGTTTAAAAGACCTGGGGGGAGTTCACATGACTGGCAAGGTGTTTTGAGAAATATACAAGATTATGTGCATGTTGCTGCCGGAGGACCACAACAAAACACAGGCAAAATGCCAAGCTTTGGGTAAAAATGACAAATTAGTAACTTTTATACTAAAACATAAGATGTGACAGTTTCTTGTAAAACTGGAATGAATAGGGTGGATAAGAAGGTAATTAAATACCAAAGTTTTTGGAACACCATAAAAGAATATAACTAGGAAGTTTGCTACAGGGTTAAAACATAATTAAGAAATACATTAAATAAATCAAGGTGTCTAAAATATTAACCTAAAAAAGTTTTTCCAGATGCACAATACCGACAAAAACGGTTAATTTGATAACATAAAATCATCAAAGCTAAGAGCTAAACTTAATTAAAATTTCCTTGAAGGAAGAATAAATAATGGAGAATTTTATGGTGAGAGAATGCAGTAATTACAAGGTTCTTAAAATAAAACATTTCACAACTGTCAGAGAAGGTGAGCTGGTGACTTTGTACGATATGGTGAACTGGTGGTGAAGGAGGTATCCCCAAACACATTAGCATAAGAGTTCTTTAAGAATTGGACATAGTTTTGCATACTACGATTAGTACTATGGGATTGTTCCAAACGATCTTTGAAGTCCTGCAGCTGCGAGCTAAATTTGCGTTCAGCCTAGAAGAAGAAGTAAAAAGAAAAAAGAATAGTGAAAAATGATGAAACAGAACGGAAACCGTATTTGTAATCAGTGAAGGTTCAAACTATTTAATATCAGCCTTACATAATGCTGTAATGGCAGCCTTACATGATAATGCTGTAATGGCTAGTGTTCAAGCAAATATTCCATAATCGGTAATTACTGATTACCAATTATTCAATAACATAATTGGGCCGATGCCGATTACCGATCACCTATTATTAACATGTATGGGAAGGTCATGTTTTCTCGCTGTCTATCGCGTCTCTAAGCTAGCACTGTACCTACACTGCATGATGACAACCATCAGAGTTGAACCATATCATGAACAGTTCTGTACATTCTAAGAATGAAATATTAGTTTTTTTGTATTATTTCCTCTCAAAATACTGAGGTAAAATCAACCTTAAATACTTGTTTGCCTACGATGTCACAGGCCTAACGTTAGATGAAGAGTCGTTTAATCTGTCCATCTGCCTGTTTTCATCCACCGATTACATAAAAAAATTCTGTATACATGTTCTGTACTGGATTGTAGTACTGCTATATAGTAGCCTATCCACCCAGTTCTACACAAAAAAATATGTAACTACCTTAGCACTTCAGGGTCACAAAAATTTCACTCAGTTTACCTGATGGAGGCATCTCACGGTTCAGTTACGATATAAATATATTTTTTTGTAAAGGGTCTTACCCAAAACTTATGTCTTATTTTAAAAGATTCTCCAAATAAAATGCAAAAGTAATTCACCATAAATTTCCCTAATCCAAAAAACTGTGTTGCCAGTGGTCCACGAATTTATGCTGGGCCACTTCCCTTCTTTCGTTCATGACCAACGCACTATGTAACCAGAAAGCCCAAAGGCTTAGCGATTCCTTGCCTGGGGGAGGGGTAGCTTTGTTACACCAAGGTTCATCCCTCAAATTTATACTTCTTGACTACATCATTTTAGGATGTGTT
>WURT03050151.1:0-14314 GCA_009936505.3 Holothuria glaberrima
CTTTGACCTCCACCAAAAACGATAGGGCACACCTTCTCACTATGGCAGATCTACATATCAAGTTTAAGCTTTGTCCAATGTTCCCTTGTTGAGTTACAGCATACCGAAGCAAGTGTCACCGACACACACACACATACATACACGCACGCCAACCTGACTACATTGGTTCCTTTTCTAAAGCAAGGAACCAAAAAGGAAGGATCCACAGCCTGGTACTATGGTCCATGGTACCCTTTGAAGTCACTGGCAATTTTCAAGGGGCTGTAAAAAGATGCTCAAATAGTGAATAATGCAAAGAGATGGAGTCTACAATATGCTTGATATACAAAGCTGGGGCCCTGCCACCTAATAGGTTTCCAGACTCATTGTCTTAGATTGAAAAATTTCCCTAAAAGCACCTGAAATTCTTTACTTTCCAGGCCACTGGTTTTCCTTGCTGGTCAGTGGCACAAAGATGACACCCATCAGACTTTTCTTGACCACAGTTCCATCAGCTTGCTTGTCGTACTGTTCCAGAGTCTGAGACATACCCGATGGACCCACTGGGATAATAAGACGACCTCCTGGTTTGAGTTGGTCAGTCAACTGATCACAAAAAGAAAGACTGATGTTGAAAAAGAAAATCAATGACCAGGTTTGTTCAAGATCGCTTACATTTGGATGACGTGAGTTCTTGGAAAAACTGGACAATCACGAGAAAACACATTTATATTCAAATAAAACCAGCTTTACCTTTCCCGTTTTCCTTCAATAAGTAATAATGTTGGAACAATTACATATTTTAATATAGACAATTCACTACAGAATGTGTTTGATACTGAAATATCACATGATATCTGGGTTCCTGTGCTGTGTACTATTTTGCACAAATGAAAATCCATTCAATTTTGATTTAAAATCGCTTAGGCAATGGGGAAAAGAGAATTGTCAGCCCTTGACAAAAAGGGAAAAAATTTGGAAGTAACATGGTCTGAAGTCATCCATTTTATATCCTTTTGTTATGGTGGATTTAATTTTAATTCTTACTGTTAAGCTACAGTAGTTCATGATTTCAAATTTCATACATTATAAAGCTATCAAGAACCAGGTGTGGTTCTGTCTGTGCAGTCTGGTTAATTCACAGACATGATACCATATAACAGAACCAGAAAAAAGGCTTAGTGATTCCTTGCTGAAAGGGGGATGCTTTGTTACACATTGGTTCATCCCGCAAATTTATACTTCTTGACTATATCATTTTTTACGATGCGTTCACAATTTGACCCCTGCTGACCTAAAAAAATGTCTAAGAAGAGATTTGTTTGTGCTTCCTCCCTTGTAATGTCATGTTTACAAAGTTCAGGTTTTGACCTCTGGTGGCCTCAAATGACTTGTGACCTCCACCAAAAACAAAAAAATTCCTCCTCTCAACAAGACAAATCTATATACTAAGTATGAATAGTTTCTGTCTTTCCTGTCTTCATATATCATGTTGATAACATTTTAAGTTTTTGACCTTTGGTGACCTCAAATGACCTTTAACCTTCACCAAAAACAAAAGGGTTCTTCCTCTCAACATGGCAAATCTGTTAACAAAATATAAAGTGTCTGTAACTGCTACCTTAAGGTTTCATGTTAATAAGCCATTTACAAGGTTTTTGCAGTTTAACCTCCGGTCACTTCAAA
This sequence comes from Holothuria glaberrima, assembly GCA_009936505.3. Taxonomy (NCBI): domain Eukaryota; kingdom Metazoa; phylum Echinodermata; class Holothuroidea; order Aspidochirotida; family Holothuriidae; genus Holothuria; species Holothuria glaberrima. The sequence goes on from WURT03050151.1 coordinate 1,666, forward strand.
TGACCTTTGACCACCACCAAAGACCACCACTAAATATGAAAAGTGTCCATCATTGCTATCTTGAGATATTGTGTTTACATGGTTTTTACTTCGACTAGAAAACTTCGAGTCGAAGTGATGCGATTGCCACAGCAGTTTTCAGAGAGGCGTTCAGAGATTTTGTCTTTGAATTGCGTTTTCTTGGCTGTTTTGTAAGCTACAAATCTGAAATTTGGAGAGGATGTGTAACGTGTCATGCTGATTCTACCACTAAAATTTTGTTATGATCGATGGATATATGAAGTTCCTAGAGCTTGTTTTCAATGTTTAGCCATAAAACCATCTTCCCCTAGGGATCTTGATATTTGTGCCCTAAAGTTTGCACACCAGTTCATGAGCTGTCCATGCTCATGACTTGTTCAGGAATAATCGATATCACAAGAAATGATGTTTTTAGGGAACAATTTTGAATTGAAAATTGACTGTTCTGTGTTGGGAGAATTTACTCCTGATTGGAACAAAAATTGAAAAATTAACTGATCTCAGTTGCTTTTAAATCTTGTCAGTAATCTTCTGTAAATTTCATTCCATTTTATCAATTTATGTGGGAGAAAATCTGAAATAAAATTACCTTCTTTTTGTCTGAAAGAAATGATTCTACTTAGTGCAAACACTTGTTTGGCATTTTGAAGCCAAGACTGTGAGGACCATGCCAGCTGAAATCATTTGGCATTAAGTTTTATTGTATATTTCGTGCAGGATTTGGCCAAAGAAACAACTTTCCGGCCGATGTACCCACCATAAAAAGAAGGGGATCACTGTAGTTATCCATCTGTTTAAATGTAAGGCAAAGCTTACACAAAGCTATGCATTGTGTGCAATTTCCCTTGTGCTTGAACAGGGTAATCCAAACCATGTAAATCGCGGGGCGGTCTCTGTTTGCTCATCTCTTTGGGTCTTCCCAAACATATGACTGATCAAGGAATGTCAAGGAATATGCCGTACAGCCTGCGACGTAGGCAATGACAATAGTGGACAATGAAGGAAGAGCATTTTGTTGCTCCGGCCGGTTGCGATTCAATTTCTTTTCGGATATTGTCTTTGCTTGAACTTAAATGCTCTATCAACTAAAATATTGAGAGGGTTTTTACGACATTTGCGTGTAACTGTTCGTTCAGGATATAATTTATGCAATCCAATCAAGAATTATAAACGAAAGATACACATATTTTTTTAATAAACCTATGGTTCTGGACTACTTCCTGAAAAATCACTACCCAAAGGTCAACCCTTTTCTTGTTACAAAATAAGCTTGAATGAGATGACATTCATAGGGGATCAATATTTTTTTGTTCAGGGATAATTTTTGCCCGAATTTAGAACTTGGAACAAGTTGCCCAAATAAAAGTGCATAATTTATTTTCCTGGCTGTCACATTTGCCCAAATGGATCAAGTTGCCCGAATTGGGAGGGCATATGCCCCTGCACCTGCCCTGTATGCTTATGGTGAAATTGATGAGCAGTAAATGGTTGCTGACAATTCGTGTTTTCGCATATGTGCCTATAACTGGGGGTGGATTGTCCAAGCGAACATATCTGTGGAAAGAATATGTTGTCTTGTCCTGAACGGTCATCCGCCAATGTCACCACACTAAAATTGTCCAGATGTTATTCAATCACCTTCCAATATGTTTAATATACCAAACCTGCACCTTACGCTGAGACGCAGAGCCAGAAGGGGCTTTCCCAGATGTAGTCCCCCTTTTTCGACACAACCTCTTTTAGACGGACCAAAGCTAGTTAACAATATGTAGGTGCTTATTTTATTTGATGCCCCACAGAAATACCATTCACGTGCATAGTGTTCAAGTTTTCTTTCCTTATACCACCCACCACCTTTTTTCGAGGCTTCGAACAGTTGGCTCGCATAGGTGCGAGATTTGCCCTTATGAAGTAAGCCCCCCCCCCTTCCCTTTCGTGTTTGAAATCCTGGATCCGCCTAAGTCAAAGTTTGCACCATTGGTGGTCTAGTTAGTTTTTACCTCTGGCGACCTCAAATGACCTTTGACTTCCAACAAAAAGAAAAGGGTTCTTCCCGTCAACATGACAAATTATATACCAAATATGAATAGTGTCTGTCATTGCTATTTGAGATATCGTGTTTACAAGTCATTTACAAGGTTTTTGCAGATTACCGACTGGTGAACTCAAATGACCTTTGACCTCCCCAAAATTAATAGGGTTCTTCCTCTCAATATGGCAAATCTATATACCAAATACGAAAAGTGTCTGTCATTGCTATTTTGAGATATCGTGTTAACAAGCCATTTACAAGGTTTCGCAGTCACTATATTTGAGGCATACATAGCATTGGCAGTGAAACATAAGGACATTTAGTGAATTTGCTGGTTTTCTTTATTTTTTCCTTAGTAACTAGCTGTGTTTTCTATAGTAGAACAGCAGACAGATTGCACACGACCCTTGCATGAAGACTTCTCCTGAAGCACCAGGAACTGCACTTTTACAATTATTATGAAAGTTTGGCTATTGGAAAACTTGAAGTGTGAATCAATTTTATACCTACATAATTAGACCCACTGAACATCTTTATATGAAGATACTTTTCGCAGTGCCATAATGGAGTGTAAGTCGACGTTTAAATCGTCTCTCGCCAACCTAAATTAGCCAAACAAGTGTAAAGTAACTAATAGCTCACACATGCACATTGTTTACAGTAAAAACTCATTTCAGATGAGCCTAACAACCGTAATTCAAGTGCCTTAAAGGATTTTTCTTGGGTAATATTTTGGTCATTTCAAGACATACCAGGCATCACTTGTGAGAAATTCACACTTGTACACTTGATGCCCTATAAAAGGAATAACTTTCTTTGGTTTTCTTCTGATTTTTACTTGCTTGTGGCAAGTAACCTTAGGAATAGCCACTATGAAATCCAGAGGTGAGAGCATTATTAAATTCAATATGCCCTTCTAAAATACTTACAGCTTTTGGTAGAATAGCTGCAGCAGCACCAACATGAATAGCATCATAGGGGGCAGCCTCCTCATATCCCTGACGACCATCTCCAACTAAAAATAAAGAATCACAAGATCTTTGAAAATTGTAGAATTGACATTTATATACAAAACAAATTAGATTTGGAAAATTTTAAATTATGCTTAACTATGTCATATTCCTCCATGGTGTAAACCAATGAACATCACATCCTGCATTCCTCATCAAACAAATAGTACAAGGTCTTACCAACCATCTTGATCCGATCCATTAATTCTGGGTTGCCTTTTTTGATATTTTCGATAGATGATTGCACCAATTCAGGTATATGGTCTATGCCTACTACCCTGCCAGTCTTTCCAACCTTCAAAAAAAGAGAATGAACTAATGCAACTTATAAAACAACAAAGAAATGACCTCTGATAATTAAAAAAAGAAGGATTGTATTGTATTTCATAGGCCAACATTGTTTTCAGAGCAAAACAAGTTTCTCAAACTTTTGAAATTTTATGAAAATACAATTCTGAAGGAGCTTGGAGCTCCAAATTAACCAAGAAGATTTCTTGCATATACTGTCATCAACCCATCATCTTCAATTAATTCCATTCTGCTGCCAAAGTCACCGGACATAAACTACCCTAAGGGGTAACATGAGCCAATTTAGGGGCACTGTATGTCATAGCTGCAAACAGGTCTGAGGAAAAAATGTCAGTCTGTTAAATATTCTGTTGTAAAAAGTTTTGGACTGTTAATTTTCATTGAATATTGCAAAACATTGCACCAGACATCTTCACACTCTTAATTACACAACCAGAAAGCCAAAAGGCTTAGAGATTCCTTGTCATATGATATATTGTAGCAAACATGAATCACCCACATGACAAGCATGGAATCCCTCACAATTATCCTTCTTGAGATATCATGTTAATGAGTTAAAAATGTTTTGAACTCTTGTGACCCAAAATGATCTTTCACCTCCACTAAAAACAGTAAGGTTCACCTACCCTATATGGCCATGTACATGCTGATATAAACAATACACAGGAAGTATGAGATCCCTCACACTTATTCTCCTTAAAATATCATGTTTACAAGGTATTGACATTTTGTGACCCCAAATGACCTTTGACCACCACAAAAATGATAGGAATCATCTACTCAATATGGGCAATCCACATGCTAAGTATGAGAACCCTCAAAGTTATCCTTCTTGAAATATCCTGTTTACAAGGTTTTGACCATTTGATCCCTGGTGACCCCAAATGACCTTTGAACTCCACTAAAAACAATAGGGATCATCTAATCAATATGTCCGACCAACATACTAAGTATGAGATCCCTTGGAGTTATCCTTCTTGACATATCGTGTTTACAAAGTTTTGACCTTTTGACCTCTGGTGACCCCAAATGACCTTTGAACTCCATCAAAAACAGTACGGATCATCTACTCAATATGGCCGACCAACATACTAAGTATGAGATCCCTTGGAGTTATCCTTCTTGAGATATCGTGTTTACAAGGTTTTGACCTTTTGACCTCTGGTGACCCCAAATGACCTTTGAACTCCATCAAAAACAATAAGGATCATCTACTCAATATGGCCGACCAACATACCAAGGAAGAGATCTCTCTGAGTTATCCTTCTTGAGGTGTTGTGTTTATAAGCAAAGCTGTCACATACACACGTACACACACACACACACAACATCACCATAGCATACAGATTCCTTTTGCCTTCGGCAAGGAATCACAAATCATGCAACTGCACACAGACAATGTCATTTATTTCTTGAGATGGCAAACATCACACGAGAATGATGCGATGTCGATTAACCCCCACACGGTTTGACATTTTCCCTAGCTAGAACCCTGATAAGTCGACTTTTCATACAATCTGGGGTCCTCTTTGTTATTTCCTTTGTGTTTTTTTCCATAACCCTAACTTTAACAATAGACTGTCTATTGTTAAATTTCTGAGGACTTGAGAAATCTATTGAATTTCCAAGGACCTGAAATCCATTGTTTAGGTCCTCAATCTGAATGCCAAACAAACTTACACATACACACACACACACACACACACACACACTCTAGATTCACCATCGCATAGATTTCTTGAGCCTTTGGAAAGGAATCAAAAAGCTAAAATTTGGGGGACACCCTTCCCCCAAGAGACAATCTCAAGTTTACAGCCCAGTGTGCAGGGAGGAAAGGGCGTTTGGGGAAACAGTTCCACAAGGCTGTGAAACACTGGATGACAACTAACATAAAACACCAAAAAGATGAAAGAAACATGTAATTTAATCCTGATTTTATGAAGGATGAACAGGATGACAGCATTTTTACTGGTGAGGATAAGGAAATTGGAACTGTTTTCTTCATAGGTGTGAGCAGGTTTGGGGGTTTGCGATGGAAGTGCCTCTTTTAGGTAAGGTTAAATCTTTTTGAAATCATATAGATACAGTTACTGTCCAACAAGCATTTTTTTATGTAGCTGTTCACTTCAAGTTACAGTGTGTTACAGTTTAACACAATATCATTATTAATGTGTACCTGATGAAGAATGAAGAACAGGTAATTCAACCAACCCTTGCCCCTTCCCTCAAGTAATTAAAAGACACACATGTACAGAATATTTCAATGGTTCCTCCCACAGCTCTACCTGTGCCCCAAGTTCGTATCCCATTACAGTATTTCTTAGTCATTTTTGAAATACTGTACAATAGCTTAAAACTGAAACTTAGACAAAGTACTTACCATAACTGCCATGCAGGCTGTTAAATAACCACTCCCAGAACCCACATCTAGCACTGTGCTGCCCTCAGAAAGTTGATCCTTGAGTGATTCCAGTGCATGTGCATGCTGAAACATACAGTGTAAAATGTCTTCTAAACAGAATTAACTTTCATGTGTACATGTTTCTCACAGAGATTACATACAATAACTCAACAAACACCAGCTGTAGGTATGTATACTAGTGCAGCAGGTTTTTAGTTGGCTACATCCTTCATCAAAACTATGCAACTTGCCACTTCATTCAGCCAGACTCATATTGAAGAGTATCTACCTGCAAGAACTACCCGCTATGGTATGTGCAAACCATCCCCATGCTATTATTTTTATTTCTAGCTTTCACCATGCCTTCTGCAGCTCACACCTAAAGTTACTGTCTTCAGCATTATACCTTCACGGCATTAACTTTCCTGACTTTAAGTATGTCAGTCATGCAACACTTTTGTAAACTTTGTGCACATTATATACAAAAATTTATACCAAAAGTTGCATTTGATACACTGCAGTAGCTGTTATTTGCAATCTTCTTAGAGAACAATCTACTACTTACCATGTGTGGTGCTGTAATGGTCACACTGTAACCTAAATTTGCATGAAGAGTAAACACAAAATGAGAAAATATGTAAGATTCTGTGAAATAATTAAAGGGAAATGTGGCATTTGTGGTACAGAAAAATTTCCTTTTTTGTAAAACCAATATTTATAGAAACAGAATGATAGACAATTCAAGATAAGGTAGCCTTGGTAACCTTCAGGTTCTCACAGAGAGAAATTCAGTTGTTTGTTGAGTACTTGAAAGAGTAATTTGTTGGCCCAAACTTTTAAAAATTCAAATGATGCAACTTCTGCAACTCTTGTAACGCATATTTTGAGGAGATGAAGCTATTGCTGGAGTTAATGGTGAGATTACAGTAAATGGTTCAATAATGATTTTTACTTTGTATGCCATGTTTCTGCATTTTAAAATAATTACTCCCTTTAAGGGACTAAAGAATTCTTCTGCCTCCCACCCTTGTTAATAATGAAACCCCCTATTCTGCGAAATTTATCATTTCAACATTTTTAATTAAATATCAAACTTTTTCGATAAACATAGGTAATACTGTACAAAATGGAGAATGAAATTGCATTTGTGGACCCCAAATATTCAAATAGGCCTATTTCTGAAGGGGGGCCTTATACTATACCCTCCCTCTGGACAACAATCTTTTACGTTCAGCCCCTCACCCAGCTGACAACAACTTCCTAAACCTATGTTCACATACAGTATTTGTGATAGAAAATTTTATATGAAACTAAATTACATCAACTTCATCTTATTTGTGCCCTTCAACAATGTTTAAAATTAAACAACTGCAACCTGAACCTACTGTATGAACTTTACATTTACCAGGCATAAATAAATCACAGTCAGCAATTCAAATGTAGAGTCATACTCAAACTCACCAATACTTTGAGGTGAGTCAATGTATGGGTTGTATTTGCTGTAATATTTTCTGTCCACTGCATACATTGCTTCAAACACCCTATCTGTTTTGATAACATCATTCTCTGTAGAATGTATATGAGAGAGTAAGAAATTTCATGTTATTAATAAAATGCATGCTTCATTTTGTATGTCTTTTCACATAAGAAATTTGCTTTGAAATACATGAGTTAGGTAGAGCATAACTCGCATACATAGTCATGACTCATGAAGTTAGAGGTTGAAGAAAACAAACCTGTGCTTGTGCACATGCACGTATTGGGGATGAGCTGCCTTATTGTTCAACAGCCCATTTGCATGATTGGACCTGAGTCGTACAGTACAATCCATTGATCTTACAATTAACAGTGAAAATGTGAACATAATTAGTCTTACAGAACAAAGGTCCTACACTAAAACATGGGGGATCACGGCAGAGAGGTACTTTTTCTATGATGAAAAGGGTACACTTTCTTAGGAAGAAAGTACTGTTGGCATGTTCCAGTTTGGAAAGCTTGCAATGAGTAGGCTAAGTACTTCTTGGTGCAAATTTAACTGCAAGAAGTCAATTTACCTTACACATATCATTCCTGGTTGTAACACTTCAGAGAGTTGTGTATAGTTGCATAGTGGCTACGGATGCCAGGACATTGCTTACGTACCAACGTACATGGATAGTCTACGTTCATGCCTTCTACCTGGTTATTACAATAGGAACCGGTGTAGACAGTACTGTATGTGTCTCGGGATCAGTGGTACAGTAAATAAAGTACAAAGAATGTGCAGATTTAAACTTCCCCACGGTACAGTTTCGAGATTTTCGGGTGAGGTAACTTTTGTGCGATTGAATTACGTTTTATCAAATATTTCAAACTTGCGTGGATGCTGCCAACAAGTTTGCACAGTTGAAGTTGTCAGTTGTTAAATTTGCATGGCGGGCAACTTCAAAACTCATATTTTTGCACAGGGGATAAATCCCCCACCCAGGGCAAACTTTCCAATCTGGGGCATGATGGCACAGTCCCTATGGAAAATAATGTAGCCCACAAAGAATGGTCAGCCTATCATACGAAATACATGAGATTAAGGAGAGAACATCACCCTATTATTAAAACAGGGTTTGGTCAGGGGCTCCACCTGGGTTCAATTATGCCTGGGGTTCGGTTAGGGATAAGGTTAGCATTAGCCTAAGTCAGTTTAGGGTTTAGGGTAGGGTTAAATGGCCTCCTTAATAAGCAATGTCCAAAGCACTAATGGCAAGGATACCATACAAGGGAGGGCTCTAATTTAGAATCCGAGCCCGGAAGTGACGTAATATGGTACGCATAGGGTTAGGGACAGGGTTATATACCTGGTAGGCATACGGATAGGGATAGGGTTACGTGGTAGGCATACGGATAGGGATAGGGTTATATGCGTGGTACCCATACGGATAGGGATAGGGTTATATTCGTGGTACGCATACGGATAGGGATAGGGTTAGGGTTATATACGTGGTATCCATACGGATAGGGATAGGGTTACACCCTAGGTATACGTAGAGATATAATATACGTAGAGACATGTGTATACGCAATGGAGTTAGTGTGTACTTATAATATTTCAAACCGCTGGTCGGCAGCTCGGCTTGCAGCGCAATCGGTTAGGGCATGGACTCGCTATACGTCTACAGTGCATCGCGTTCGTATTCTTGCAATGTACCACGTTCGAATCCCACTGACACCAAAAAGTCTTGTTACGCTTCTTCTTCATGTTGGCTCTTTTGAAACTTAAACTTTGTCACTGTAATTTTAGTTTGAAGTTTTAAGTTGTAATGTACATCACTTCCAGGCACGGATTCTAAATTAGTACCCAAGGGAGTACTATTTAACCATATTTTCGGGTTTACATATCATGTTCTCTCCCTAACCTTAGACTTCTGTATGAAACTGGAAGCCAAATACTGATGTCAACTTTTGAATAACGGAAATTGAAGCAGAGGAAAATGACCAACATCGGCTGAAAAAAAGACTCACGTTTTAGCTTTCTGACTAATTCATCATGTGTTGTTCCACTTGATCTCCATGCCATTGCTCTGGTTAATGTCTGTCCCATATACAAGACAAAAAGTAAGAAATGTATTCCTTCTTTAGGGTATCGTTGTGATTTGAAAAGACAAGATCTCCTAAAACTGTTCACATACGACATTAGTTCACGGTTTAAACCAGCTGTCGAGACTTGACAAGTTCTCCGCCAGTACAATATAAACAAATGATAACTGTTTCCAAGGTGCAATTTTGACGAAAGTTTGTTTGAAAGAAGTTTTATAAATCCACTGAACGCCCATTGACAGACTGAATAAGCACTATCGCTAAACTGCTACTTGTGCTATTACTTCATAACTCAGTAAAGTTAAGCTTGGTCCTCAAATAAACTTTACACAACAGATGTAAACACTTCTTATGTAGGCGTTATCTAAGTATTGGTTGTTTCTGATACGATTCACCTTATAATAACCTTCAGCAAGAAGGACGCTCAAAAAGAGATTTCTGTCAGAATTCGTTCGGTATGCTGCTACTAGTCTAGGGCAGTCGTTTATATCTTCGACCAGGCCCCTTGAATTGGGTGGAACCAATACACTGTATACTGCATGTGTACGGATATGATATGTACAGTATGCCCACAGCAGCATTCAACTGTCAAGCGCCTGCACTGCACCACTGGGCTGAATTTCTCTTATATTTCATGGTAATATGCAGCGTGCAATCACGCAGAATTCGCTTTGCCAGGCTAATCCCGAACACAATCATAGTGAAGCAGTAGAAAAATGTAGTAACGGGGATGGGTACGAGAGAGGTACGGGAGGGGGTACGGGAGGGGGTACGGGGTCAGAATCCGGGAAACGAGTACGGGGTGATTTGATTTGATTTGAATTTATAAAAGGACAAAAACATCATGAAAGAGAACCATATAAAAACAACATACTACAGTACAAAATCTGAAGGATACAAATGGTAAAAGATGAAACAAGACTAGAAACAGAAAGTGTAGGGATAACACAGAAAAGTCTGCCCAGCAGACTTATTTCCATTGCAGCCCCGTAGCCAAGGGGGGGGGGCATTTGTGGGCCAGATCCCCCCCCCCCCCCGCTCCTTGGCTTGGCCCATGATAGCCAGGAACCTGTGCAAGAGCACACTTTCAAATTTTTTATATATTTTTCTCAGCACATAAAATGACAAAAGTTGCCCTTATATTTCTAATCCCCACTGGTTATGGCATTGGGTCAGAACAGTTGAACGTGATGTGGCCGCACAGGCCAGCACTGTCAACTGAACAATTGAGGAGTTTTCGCAAAGTTATGAGTTTCATTTCGTGTATCCTCAGTTATGTTTCACACAACACATACATACACAGACGAAACTATGAATTTGAAGCTGTCACCTTACTTTTTGTTTTTATTAGGTTGGGCTTACTGTTCCGACACTTAAGGCTCAAGGGATTGTGAAACTATTGTAAGTTTAAGTGGAATAGAAGGGTCTCTGACTTATCCCCTGAACTTGCAGCTGGTTACGTATGAACCATTCATCGTATGACAGAAGGTACTTTCTTGCAAATCTTGAATGAGAATATTACTGACTCTTTTCTTCAACTAGAACTTCTTCGACGGAACTATGAATCTGAAGCTGTCACCTTACTTTTTGTTTTCATTAGGTTGGGTTTACTGTTCCGTCGGATAAGTCAAGGCTCAAGGGTATTGTGAGTCTATTGTAATTTTAAGTAGAATAGAAGGGGCTCTCACTTATCCCCTGAAAATTGGTTACGTACGTATGAACCATCAATCGTATGATGCTTAGGCTACATTTCATAGAAGGTACTCCAGGCTCTTGCAAATCTTGAATGAGAATATTACTGGCTCTTTACTTCGACTAGAAAACTTAGGCTAGTCGAAGTGATGCGATCGCAACAGCACGGTTTTCGGCGAGGCGTTCAATGATTTTGTCTTTGAATTGCATTTTATTGGCGGTTTTGAAAGCTACGGATCTGAAATTTGGAGAGGATGTGTAACGTGTCATGCAAATTCTACCACTAAAATTTTATGTAGATCGATGGTTATATGAAGTCGCTGGAGCTCTTTTTTAATGTTTGGCCATAAAACCTATCTTCCTCTAGGGATTTTGATATTTGTGCCCGAAAGTTTGCACACTAGTTCATGGGTTATCCATGCTCATATCTTGTTCAGGAATAATCGATATCACGGGAAACGATGTTTTTAAGGAGCAATTTTGAGCCGGAAAATTTACCGTTCCGCGGTGGGAGGATTTACTCCTGATTGGAACAAAATACAGAATTAACTAATCTCAGTTGCTTTTAAATCTTGTCAGTAATATACTCTGTAAATTTTATGCTAGAGAAAATCCAAAATAAAATTACCTTCTTTACGTCCGAAACGAACGATTCCTCTTAGCGCAAACACTTGTTTGGCGTTTTGACCACCGGTGTAAGCCAATATTTGACGGCAACGCCAACTGAAATCATCTGGCATGTTTTGTTGTGTATTTCGTGCACGACTTGGCCAAACGAGCAACTTTTCGGCCAATATACCCACGTTTTCACATCCCCTTACATATAAAGCTACAAAGCTATGCATTGTTTGCAATTTCGCTAGTACCTGCACAGGATAATCCGAACCGTGAAAATAGTATCCCGCGAAGTACCCCGCAGAACGGACTCTGTTCAGCTCCTCAGCTTATCAGACCACTAAACAATTGGTATATGGCGTACAGTCCACTACGTAGTTAACCCGCGGAGCGCTCCTCAGCTCTTTGCGGCTACCCAAACACAACAGAATAAGGAATATGCCGTACAACCTGCAACGCCGAGGCAGTGCCATGGGCGTCACCAGACATTTTCAAGGGGGTCGTATTTTGTATGAACAGATGAAGAAGGAAGTTATTGCCGCGACAGAGGCAATGCTCGCACGCATATTGAACACTATGATTGGGATCCAGGGGCGAAGTCCCGGTGCAGGGTCCAGGGGCGAAGCCCCCGGGAGCTCTGAGGAGTTAGACGTTTCAAACGCCTTTAATGCGGTGAAATTATCGTCAATATTGCTAGTTTGATAATGCCAAAAACATTATTTCTTATTCATATAAGAGCAAAACGTGAACCTATTTAATATCTTAAAATGACAATGGCACTAGACTGTTTTTCTTTGAAAGTTGGGGGGTCTATCATGGGATCCATGAGCTCAGTCAAGGGAACCAATTGGTAGAATACAGAGGCAAAGGATTCGCTGGACTTAACTCTCTGAAGCTCGTGGAATATAATGGAATATTCAACATTAAGGAGGTAAAAATAGCTAACCTCAGATAACAAATCATAGAAAAGTTTTAAGCAAACTGAACTCTGCAATGCAA
>WURT03050173.1:0-11763 GCA_009936505.3 Holothuria glaberrima
CATGTATTTTTTCTTGTTCAGTAGTTAGTAAGTTATTAAAAGTTCTTGTGAATGTGCATCCTTACTAGCGTGTAAAGTAAATACTACAGTTGTACTGCATGTGAATAGGGTCTTTTCTTTAGCTTCATTTACTTTTCTGAAGTTTTTATACATGACCAATATCCTAACCAGATCTCCTATTGACACATTATATTAAAGTAAGCAGTCACCCTAGCCTTACTTTATGGAAACATCAGCCCTATCTCAGGGCTGTTACAACCAGGGGCGCAGCCTTCCAGTAATTTCAGTTTGAAAATTAGAATTAAAGCATTCAAAATTTCTGCAGGAAATGTCCAAAACCTTGGAATCTATTTTGCTCCCACTTACCTCCCCTATTACTATTATTGGACAGTTCATATACCAATGGTGGAAAAATGATCCAAAGGGTAGGATTCCAAGAGAAAAATCTAAGAAAAAAAAAGGCACACCAACAAGTGCAATGTTGACCATTCCTCTGACAATGAAAGAAGGGGGAGGTACAGTGGAATAGTGAGGTTATGTGTAGAGGGCCATCTAGTGAGGGCAGGATTTTCATTGTCAGTGGTCACTCTGCAGTATATGGACTGTCCCATAGTAGTAATAGGTGATGTAAGTAGGGCTCATAGATTTGCAAAACAGGTAGGTTTTGGGGATTTGAATGGTTCAGCACTGCTATTTTGGAGATTTGCATTGGCACTGTATTTTATAAATCTCCACCTATATATTAGTCTCCTCGCAAGTATCTTTCTTGATGATTCATATGCATATTTCTTTTAAAAAATTCCAGTCTACTGTTCCTGACTCCTCTTTTACCATGTAATATGTACATGTAAACATTACTTAAGTATAAAGATGCTTGCAAGGTGATTGCACAGTGGAACAGAGTCCTCTATGCATGTTTCCCTTGAATTCAAGGATAGAGGGCTCTCTACATCTGTGCTATCATTTTGAAAGGACTTGAATTGAATTTAATGAGGGATACATGTATATGTACATCAGGGCTCAATTTTAACAGTCGCCCGGTCACCCATGACGACCAAAATTTGTGACGGACAATTAAAAAATGATGGGTTGGTTGTCCATCAGACGACCAAAGTTCATGCAACATGTTAAGAGACTGCTTTTAGGGGTGCTGCAAATATCTTTGTGGACTGCTAAATTTTCTTCTGGATAACCATAAAGGCAGACAGGTTGTCGAATGGACAACCCATAAAATTTTCTTAAAAACGAGGCCCGTACATGTTATATATAAATGAGAGGTAAGTGTCAGTGCTTATAGATTTCTAACCAGGGAGTTTAAGGGATACTCCAGCTTTGTGTAATCTTCTGTTATGCTTCCTTTGTAGGAAGAAGACACCTGAAGGGAGGACTTCTGCAAGTAAACTTCAAGCAGCAAGAACAAAATCTGATGGGAGTGACACTGAACCTTTCCGAGAGGAAGGGAGGCCCAGAAGGAGTACACCAAGCAGCAAGGATTTAGATAATAGGTCTGCACATGATGATTCTGATGTGGTATGTATTTGAGATGGAGGCTAATCTATTCCATCTTCTAATTTAGTAATTATTTTATAAGGAATTTGTTTTCAGATAAGATGATTAATGGAAATGGGCATAATGCTTTCAGTTCGTGGATTTGACTGGACTTGTTGCCCTGTGTTACCCCAATCTATCAGAGTAAATTCACAGTTTAGGTCGGTGCGATCCACCTCAGTGTATTTTAATGTTCCATCAGAGCATTTGTTGCTTTTACTGTGGATATGATGGCATTGTGTGACATTATTGTGCAAAAGATTTGATATTTAAGTGAGACACTTTATGAATACAAGAACACGTAAATCATTCCGTTTGGGAATTAGAAAGACTCTTGACTCTCAAGTAGCTGTTCTGTCAATGATCATGTCACCACTTATAGACATGTTGATGTTTATGAATGAAGAAAGAGCACTTTTACTTTTGGGGACACAGACAAGTAAAAGATACATTCTGCCAATGGAAGGTCAATTGTTATGATTTTTCTTAACCTCACCTCCCACTACCCCCTTCACCACCACCACTGCGGCCACCACCATTACCCCTTCTCCTGAAGTAATAGCTTCTCCTTGAGTTTGGAGATTTGGCATTACATGGCCTCTTTCACTCTCTCTTTCATGAGACTGGGATCATACCTCGATGTCTGTGTCTGTGTATGTATGGTTGGGGGAGGGGTGGGGTAGGGTGTGAGATACTTGTTGAGGAAGCATAATGGAGTAAATAGTCTCAGCTGGTATTGGTTTCAAACTATATTCCTTACGATGATCATAAATTACCCTCTAAATGAACCACATGGCTTCTCTACCCATTTTCCTGGCTATTAGTCCCCTTGTTCCAAGTGCCAGAAATGTTTGCTGATAGGTGCAATTCTATTATGGATTTGTACTCCCCTTAGGAATAAGAACTGCATGGACTTTTTTCTTTTTGATATGTCATGTTATGTTTATTATATTATGAGAATATGTGTTTTGTACATTTTCCGGTAGAAAGATTGAAACATCTTTTCTGCATGTGGGAGGTAATGTTTTGACAAACGGTTTGTTGGCATAAAGCAAAACAAGTGTGTAACTTTACTATTTTCAAGGAAACGAGGTTTGCAGACTGACTTGAAATTTCTGCTAAATCGGAAGGTAGTACTCTTGAGCTCTTCCTGTTTAAAGATTGAATTTGTGCACTTTGTTAGGCAGTGAGTACCACCATTCAGAAATTCTGATCATTGCTTCTGTATACATGTGTGAGGTCGGATAACTAAAGGTGCTTATGTAATTGTTTTGTAATACATGCAAAGGGAGTATTTATTCAGGACTGGTTGGTTTGATGGATCGTTTATTCATTTTGCAATGAAAATTAGCAGTAAGATTCTCATGATGAGTCCGAGGGTAAGTGTCAATATGTTATTGCCTTTAAGTGGTAGTGTTAGCGATGGGGGTGGGGGTGTGGAGGGCCGTAGGAGATGTTTCTGGTTAATAGATGGTTTAAGCTTTAAACAACAAAAGCAACAGTAGGTTCCTTGTGATGAGTCCAGAGGTAGGTCTCATAATGTTTCCTTTTGATACAGGTTTATGAGAAGATTAAAGGATTATGGGACTGAAGAAATGACACTAGGGATGCAGGGGGTGGGGTTAGAGCTATTCCTGGTTATTGGATTCTTTTGACTTTTTGGGTTAAAAACCATTTGTTATTTTCTTGTTGTGAGTCCACAGGTAGATTTTTAAATATTTGTCCTGTAATAGAGAGAAAGGATTGTGGGAATAGATAAAATGTCATAAATATGGGGCTTGGGGATGGGGTGTGGTATAGTGGGGAGAATTGCAAGAAAGGAGAGCTCTGTAAGTAAGTGTAACCTTTATTGTTAAGTTGATACTTTACAGTCATCACAATGTAAGCCCTTTTTTCTTCTTTGAAACTAGTCATAAATGATTATGAAGTTTTGGTGTAGAAATGAATAAATTTTGTCTTTTACACTAACTGTTAAAGGTCATAAAAACACTTCTGTCTGTTTCCCACTTGCTTAGTTATGATGCTATTTTATCACTTTCATATTTATTTGAAATTAGTCTTAAAAATTAGACGGGTAGAATTACCTCCTTACAAGCTATCTATTCTCAGACTGAAAGCAAAAAATATGAGGGCAAACTACTGCTTTTAGGCACAGTGAATACTGTAAAACCAATTGTCTGACAGTATTATAATTATCACTAAAGGCACTTTTAGGAAATTTGTAAAAACTGTATTTTTCATTTCCAGCTGACCAAAAAGCAGAAAATGAAGGTAAAAGGGGAAAGGATTACATAATGGTGTTATGACATATTGCTTCCCATAAATACTTAGTTAAAAGTGAAATTTCGATTTTGCTTTCATGTTTGTGTTTGGGCATTATATTTTGAGGACATTATATATTATATTTTGGGCATTATATTTTGAGGATTTTGAGGGTGTTTTGAGTTTGCATGATGAAGCATTTTTGAGTGTATTGCTAGACTACTTTGTCAGCATTACTTTGTATTATGATTGCTTGAAATTAGTTGTTCATTTTCTGTAGGGTGAAAATGTGCACACTGCCATCTATGATGGTTCGGACATGGACGAAAATGATGGATCCATTGAGACTGACCCCCAGAAGACGAAGATGCTTGTGGATCATTACATGCGAAAAATTGAGAAAACCAAAGAATTAATAAAAGTGGAACAGAAAAACAAAGATGGTTAGTAGTTAGTACTCTAATTTGAGTCTGCAAAGAGTAAACAGTAATTTTGCCTAAACTCAAACTTCATACTTTCCAAAAAATAAATATTTGTGTAAATGGGGTTTATAAATGTAAATTTTCACGGATAGAAAAAGGATCCTACTGAAAAGGGAAAGAAGATACTATGGAAAATTGTAGTCTACTTTTTGCATCCCCCTTACTTGCTTAGGACTTACATATTTATACCATTATTGTCTGCAATCATTATCTGGCAAAAACTAATATCACTGTGGGATCCCCTACCAATAGATGGCACCCTGAACACCTAACTCTTCCTTCTCTATTTTTGCCTGCCAAGTTAGCATGTCTTTTCCTCTGTAAATAGTAGAATATATTCACTGCATTTCTCCCACATTATTTCTTCCCATACATAGATGTATTTCAAACAGCAAATTTGTTTTGTACTAACTTTTTTGAATGTCCGCTTTATGTTACTTCAGTAGGCATTCTCCCCCCCCCTCCCATTTTCCATAGGAGCTACTGTATGTCTCGAAGGGTCTCTCTTACTTCACGTGACCAACCTTTTGACATATGGCCCTGTCATGTGTGTCATTTTATGCTACCTTGTTTCAGTATTGTCTTTGCCATCTGGAATAGTTGGAAATACATGTGTTTAATGAAGATAAAGACAATAGATCCCCTGTAGAAAGGGTTTATAGAATTGGTACAAGTTAAGACTGATTTATAGAAAGGGTACAAGTTAAGATTGATTTGCATACAGATTTTAGAGGATGTGTCTTCTCCCCACAGGTGTTGCAAAATAGACCACATATTCTTTTCGAGACAGTGAGCGTCTCAGGAATAATACCTTTAGAGTAGTTTCCTGTTCTGTAAACAAAAGTAAAATTCAGTACTTCCAATTAAAATTTTTGCATAGAATTCTCATAAAATATTATGTACAGTATGGTCACAAAGGAGAATATATTTGTGCCTTCAGTAAGGAGCAAAAAGAAACCCATAAGTCATTTCTTCTGGGGTTGAAACATTAGAGCAAGTTTTACCTTAGATATGGAATATAAATTTTTGGCAAATCTGACTAATTCCAAGCAAGGTGTCTTCTTTGGTTACAACTTTTATTTGTTTATTCCTTTACATCTTTATGTCTGTACTTGGGAGTGTACAATTACCCTTCCTGGGATAAAATAAAGTTTAACTTGAACTTGAACTTAATTTCTTGCCAAGACAGCCACAGAATTTTTACCAGATGTAAGAATTTTTTACCAAAAGTTATCTGTATTTTTACAAGTTGAAAAATAATTACATGATTAGTAGAAATGCCCTGCACTTTCAGCTCAAGAATTTGGAGATGGATTCTGCAATTGCAATGATCTGTTCAATTAGCATTGTCACATATTTTCTTGATATATTTCTTAGAACTGTCATTATCCTTATGGACAGGAGAATGAAGTTAATGTACCCTACAAAAGTTATTTGTCATTTTGTAGTTATTTAAATTATCATCAAAGAAAGAAATATGAACTGGAAATAAATGGAGGGAAAAATTCTGTACTACCGAAGCAAATTGGAAACGTGTATGCTACATTTAGTCAGAATATAGCTGCACTGGCTTAGTTTGGGGGCATTTCGATACTCTCAAATTGGGAAAGCAAACCTAAGTAGAGATGAAGAAATGATTTCAAAATTCCTCCATATGTCAGTGAAAGCGATTATTCTCTGCAAGTTCAATTAACCGTAGTTGTTTTTGATATTATTCTGTGTTAATGCCAGGTTTTAAAGGAGAAATATTGCAATGTCCAAGAGATTGTCTTTATGTTACCATAGCAACATGACCCTCAATGGTTAAACTGGTTAGCTAATAGTTGTTTTCATTTAAGTTTTATGAACTGAATGAAGACAGGATGTAAGGATGTGCTTTCTAGTTCAAAAGGAAGCAATTACCTAAAGTGCATCCTCTTCTGAGGGTTAGTGTGTGAATTAGGATTCACGTGATATGTTTTTCAGTATCTCACAATATATTTATCAGTTTCACTAATATAAATTTTGCCAAGTCTGGAATTTTTTATTTGTGATAAGTGTTAAATTTTTAACTCTTGGTTGTTAAGAAGTTGGCAAAGTTACAAGCACAATTCCTCCCCCCCCCCAAAAAAAAAAAAAAACTAAGGATGGTAACATGACACATTTGTTTGGGTGTTTATTGACTTTTTTTTTTTCAAAATAAAAAAAAAAATCAGTGACCATGAAGACAACTTCCTGAATATGGAAATTATAGCCAGTTGATTTTATTAGTAATACCATCAAAAGATAATAAAAAGCATTCAAAGTGCACTTTGATTGGTTTCACTATCCTGTTTTACTAGATTTGTGCCAGATTCTTTTTTTCGTACTTTTTGTTTTCAACATTTTGAATCAGCAATTTTTTCAATAATAAAGAAGTCAGAACAGAACTTGGCAACAAATTCTCTCAAAAGCTGTTCTGACAGAAAAATATTTTAGAAAAGTATTGATGTACTCAGCAGTGTGTTTCACAGATAATGAAAGGACAGTTGTAAGTTAGTTTATAAATCTTGGGTTTTGAAGTAATGGTTTCTAAACCATTTAGGGACAGTGTTTTCCCATTTTCTCATTCCTCCTTCCCCCCTCCCCACCTCAACCCTCTCATTGTCTGTTTGGGCATGTGTGGTGTGCCAATTATGCCATCATCACAGAAAAACTACAAAGAATAGCAGTTAAGTGAAAGATGAATGTGATGACAAACAGCTGTATACCTCCACTTTCTCATTTTTCATAATTTCTCTTTGGATGCTTTTAGTGCCCATGCTTGGGGTGGGCAATTATTTCCAAAGTGAGAACCACTTCTTCAGGGGTACCACTGTCCCTTTTCAAGAAAAGCTCTCTAGTACAGGGCCTCTCAACCTTTTTTGAACAAAGATCTGGTTCTTGTCCATAGAGGGAGCTGTATCAGTAGAAAGCCTACATTTTTTTAACTAGGCTTCTCATTATCCACTGATAATTAGAAGTTTTTGATCTTCTCGTCAGTGATCATTTTCTGTTTGGCCATCCTGCTCAAAAAGAAAGATACTGGATTTTTTTGCTCTAAAACTTTGGAGTGTGTTTTGTAATTTCTTTTATATCCTTTGTTCATTTTGCAGACAATGTGGCTGAGTATCTCAATCTGGCTGAGCAGGCTGACAAACAACAAATTGCAAGGATCAAGACGGTGTTTGAAAAGAAGAACCAAAAATCAAACGCAACGATCGCTCATCTACAGAAGAAGTTGGAAACTAATCAGAAACAATTACAGGAAGTTATGCAATATGGAGTTCTTCACAAAAAACCAATGGAGGTCTTGCAAGGAATGCAACAGGGTCTTAGGTATGGAAGAAAATGCTCTAGTTTTGATCAGGTCACATATGTTCGTATTAACAGGAACGTGCTAGACTTCTGAGATGTGACTGCAAAATTTTTGTAGTCAAATACCACTCAGAGTGGAGTGTCAGCTCTAATGTGCATTCCCTACAATGATGTCATTACTGCAGTGTGCTAAAATGAGTATTTAGCACATCATCACTCCCACTGTATTTGTAGCTGTAAAGTAAATTATAACATGATGGGAAGATTTTTCAAAATATGTCATTCAAACTTGCTTATGAAACATATGATAGGCCTCCAACCGAGCCCATAAGACCCATAAAAATGAGTAGAAACCAAATATTGAAATTTTGGGCCCATATTCATGACAAAATAGCCCTTATTACTCATAACAACATATTTGGGAGGATTGTTCGTAACTGTTCCTCCGTACCTTCTTAAATATGCAAACCATTAAAAACACAGAAGTATGATTTTTGTGCATTTTCATTGAAAAATTTCCAGAAGTTTTGACTTAAAGGAAAGGAGTAGCTACTGGGATCTTGGCTAAGAGTCACAAAGCTGAAGTAGAGTTGGATAAATCATCAAAGACTTCTCAATTTTGTATAAATGGATCTTTCAAGCCTGTGACTGTGACTGAAATTTGCTATTCCTTGTAGTGGTGTTGTAAAATTTATTGAATTTTATTTGTGGGATGCTTATTTGGGTACAATGTAGTGTTCTTTTCGTAACTGACATTTTCATTATCTTAAGGGAAAAATCAGTCCAAAATGCTGTTGAAACAAACATGATCAAGAAAAGATCGTGGTCAGTCAGGGTGACAAGTGTGTGATTGAGGGAGGACCTATAGGTGCATGTTTATGATAACCACTGCATGTTGGCTACTTCGTTGGAATCAATTTAGTTGATTTAAAGTTGTTCTTGTTTTTTTTTTGTTTTTTTTTTTGGAAGGTCACTTTTTTTGTTGCAAAATTACAAATTGTTCTTACATCATCAATCAGCTCTACTTTCTCTCAACCATGGCTAGGACTTACAACTTAAGAAAAAAAGGTAAATCTCTCAATTTTTGGACCAAAAAGAAGCATGTAGAATTTTGAAGCACTTGATGGCAGACTTCATAAGTACCAGGCTGCCCTCATACTCTGAAATTCAGGAATTAGGGTTTTTTTTTTTGTAATATGAAAAAGAAATTTGTGTTGTTTTTGTCATTTTCACAGGGGAGTAAAGGACAATATCAAGGAGGGTATTAGCGGTTTCTCAGGGTAAGTGATTATTTTTGATGAAAGAGGTCCATCATTTTGTAACTTAAGGGAAGGAAATCATTTGGGTAAACTCTTCATCTGTGTCATTAATACGGTATACCAAGATATAGCAACTTTTGTGTATATATCAGTGACTTTAGGAGAAAAAATTCATGCATTCATTTCTCTTCTGATTTGTATAATATATGTGCTCTGTACTTGATGAATCAGCAAAAATATATGAATCAAGCGTCTGAAATCAAGGTATATTTAAATTTGTGCACTAAACCAGGAGCATAGGCTTAAGAGTAAGAGCCATGCATGACCTTTGCAAGATTTTTGGCAATACATTTATTTTTGACAATCTTAAATTATCAGAAAACGTAATCCTCGGCCAGGCACTTATTGCTCTGTGCTTTTTCTTTGTATGTTAATGGACATATTCTGAGTTGGGTTCTGTGCTGGTATGAAAAGAAGAATAAGAGCTAGGTCATATGCAATTATTTGCCCATTGCATACCTTTTGACATCACATCCACATTAAACAGTGGCCTTAGGGTATCATAAAACATCCCCTTTCAATACTATGTGCATGACACATGCTGTCCATTGTCTGGGGTAGACAAAAATCATGGTACTATTATTTTAAATAAATGGAAACTTCTGTAGCACAAATGCAGTTAGTTTCCTCAAGTTGCAGAGAAATTTATGAGATGCATGTTTGAGAAAATTCACACATTTTCTTTTGACTTTTAAAAATTTGGTGGACTTTTATTTTTGAAACAGTCAGTACTTTTGTTTGACAAATTTCACATGTTGAAGATCCTCCATTAGCTGACTTTTACAAGTAGAAATGTGGTTGGCATCATATCAAATTAGACACGCTGCAGCTCCCTCAGTTATGCTGCAGCAGCTGCAGCAATGCTTTGTTACTAAACACATTATAATAACTGTAGTAAGTCAATCCTGCTATTATAAATTGCATAGCAACAAAGCACGGATGCAGTCCCAGCAGCTTGGCTGCGGCAGCTGCAGCCTGAGGTTTTGACATGGTGCCTTAGCAAAATGTTCACATCAACTTACCTTTGTGTGTTTGTATATATGGATTGGTAGTACAAACTAATATGTCCCCTTCCTTTATTCGTAGTGTAGCATTTAGTTGTCAGCCTGCCAACTTTGTAGATCCTATGGGCTTCTGTTCATTACCTTTACAGGAAATGTTGTGTGATTAAATGTAATGGTTGTAGATATAGAGAAATGAATGTCCTACTAAAATTATCTGGCTGGTGATTCTTTAAACAGTTGGCTTACATCCAGCAATTGGTTTACTGAAAATAAAAATATTTATTACTATGGAGTCAAAGATTTCAAATTAGGTACACATTTTGGAACATTTTCAATATCTCTGTGACATAATACACTTAGCTTTTATGGTAGGAAGTCATACATAAATATTTGTTGACTGCCAGCCTGCTGGCTGAGGCCAGATGGCATACAACTGTGAAACACATGTATTGCTTATTTCATTAAACAGGCTTAACAAATGTGTTGCCAGTCATTTGGAAAGTTTGATGCACAGCATTGTACAGCTTAGCACATGATTTAATCTTTGATACACTTTCATTCTGTCACAGTAATTTACAGCCAAGCAAAAAAAGAAAAAAGCTCAATTTCAGTCTTAGTGCCAGCATCGAATCTGATATTCGGATGTAACCTGACCCAAGCAGTGAGCAGGATAGAGTAACTCTTACTCTTCTAAAATTTCGAAGAGACCATTTCATTTTCACTTTGCCAGTGAGCTTGGTGAATTCTGTGAGCTCATATGCATTATTTCTTTAGTTCATCATTTCCTAGAGTAAGCCTTTTCTCTGTAAGGTTTGTTCTGAAGATACAGTAAAGGCCATTGTTATTCACCTGGCTCTGTTCCTTTCTCTACATTCCTAAACTAGACATGTATTTGATACCATCTCGGTGTTTTTTTTTTTTTTTTTTTGTTGTTTATTCCTTTTCTTCAGTCTCATAAAACATGCTACACCCAGCCCAGTGCCTTCACTGAAAAGAAATTCTTCCTCAGAACGGAAAACGTAAGGCCATCTCAGATGGAGCTATTGGTTTCATGCATAACTTCTATCTCATGTTCTGGGCATAGCTGCATCTTGCATCGCATCTTTTTCTTAAATTTATTAGGGCATTCATCAACCTCTTCCATGTAGTTTGCTTAGGTCAGCATTAATATTTCTCTTCTGCTAGTTTGGTGGCCTCTTTTTCTTCTTCAAGCGGATTGATGCTTCTCGCTTTTATTTGAATTGAAGGAAACGACGCTCTTCTTACCTCAGATATCTTGCTTTTAAAACTAAAAATGCAGAGCTCTTAGAATTTTCAATTTTGCAAAGAGAGACGGGT
The DNA here is from genome assembly GCA_009936505.3 of Holothuria glaberrima. Lineage (NCBI taxonomy): Eukaryota > Metazoa > Echinodermata > Holothuroidea > Aspidochirotida > Holothuriidae > Holothuria > Holothuria glaberrima. The sequence goes on from WURT03050173.1 coordinate 11,269, forward strand.
AAAAAAAGATAAATTAAAGAAAGGAAGGGGGGGAGAAGGTGGAGTCATTGGAGGGGTAGGAGGGGAGGGAAGCTGGAGGGGGGAGACGAAAGGTGAGGGGATGCAATACAGTATATTCTCACCTGAAAACTGTCCCCCTTGCCCCTTTTCTCATGCTGGTGCAATGTTCATGTTTTATATACTATTGTAACACTTCTTTAGGGAGTGCTGTGTTAAATAGATTGGTCCACCCCCCCCCCCCAAAAAATGAGGACTGTTAATACATATGGTGCCAAAGTAAAGTATAGTAATCGTTTTTTGCATAGTTCACATTAAGTGCACCTTACTAATCGCAGCTTGATGACTTGTTCAAACTGTTTTGTGTCTATATAATACAGCATATCAACACTCTCATTGTTCAGCAATACAAATAGTACAAGAAGGCAAGTAGTGGGAAGTATTTTGTAAAATGTGGAGATAAAGTTTTCTTTGAGGTCTCTTCTGTTTACAGGTAGT
>WURT03050184.1:0-14313 GCA_009936505.3 Holothuria glaberrima
GTGGGATCTTATGCTTGTCATGAGGGTGACTCATGCTTGTTACAATATATAACATGGCAAGGAATCACTAAGCCTTTGGCTTTCTAGTTTTTTTTTGTTTGTCCAAAGTATAGACTTCTTATAACATGGACAGAACATCCTACGCTAATGCTCTATTCATGGAGTGTTGCAACCATATGTACACCTTTAGCCTTACAAATATGGCTGCCTCCTTTATCTTGTGCGTTAAGTTTGGACTTACTCAAGTCGTTCAATATTGACTGATTGTGCTAGAAACTTGTAAAATTTTTTGGAAAAATGCAAGTTTTGGTCAAATTCAACAAACAGAATGAAGGACAGTGGTATGTTCTTCCATTCATGTTTGCAGTTTGTCCTTAATGTTGCAGATTTGTCATCAAATTACGCAAACAACAGTAGCATAGCCGCCATCTTGGTAAGCCTAAATTTGTTCATACAGTGGCGACACTTTTGGTCACATGATCCTCTGTCTATATGTATGGAATGTCTGTGGTTCAAAGGATAATGTAACATTTACAATACCAATAGCATGTATGTAACATTATTGTAGCAAACAGATGAAAGCTTTTTACGAAGAACAAACACTGGTCATCAATATGACCATCCGACATCACATATTTGACTTCAAAAAAAATTGTGATGACTTCAGCTGCTAATAATACCTTCAGACCCTAACACAGGAATTGGAATGAACGTTACACCAGGGCAATGAAATTCACTTCCTCTTTGACAAATCAAAATAAATTTGTGTCTGAACTTTTCTATTTATGTCTGCCTACTTACTGATATTTTTTAATACCAGCGTAACATACAATAAAGCATCAGCCTGAGATCAACACATCTAACAAGTATGGCACCAGCTAGGCCTCTCATCTCATGAAGTCAAGCTACTACCAATGACATCTCATACATATGTATACACAGACATACACACCCATACACAGGTTTTGATACTACCAGTGTCAGTCTAACCATAAATTTATGCTTAAAAGTGTAAATGAATTTTAAGATAAAGATAGCCCTCTCATCACCTTTGGCATCATAGATTCCATGAAAGACTGCCCTCCAAATCCTGGTTCCACAGTCATCACCAGTACCATGTCTACATCCTCAACATATGGGAATACATCCTCTACAGGTGTGTTGGGCTTCACAGCTATGCCAACCTACAATTATATAAAGACTAGGATGAACAACTATGCAGAAAATACAAAGAGGCAAGGCTAAGATACATGCATAATGAGAAGAAAACACATTTTGAAAGTAGATTTATGAGGAGGAAAGGAATACAATTTACAGTATGGTTATGGATTTTCCATTTCAGTAGTCAATTTTACTGGAAATTCCCAAATTTATAAGGTTCCTAAGTATGCATACAGTGTTGGATAGTAAAGGACAGTTATGGATGTACAGCAACCAATCTTTCTCTGAGGAGATGGAATCATACATCGTATTAACCATGAAACAACCTCACTCCAGACTTGCCAACTCTCATGGTTTGACCATGAATCTCATGGTTTCCATCATTGTCTCACTGTGAGTATGCCAGATCACACAATGAAAATCACTCTGAGGAACCCCAGGTAAGTTTCCTTGCTTAGACCAAGATCAGTACTTCAATCCCTGGTTAAGTTATTACTGAATCGCAGCTGTATCGTTGTCAGATTAAAGTGACTAATTTTTTCAAACAGTCGTCTTGTCCTTGTAGATGAAGAGGGTGAAAACCAGAAAGCTAAAAGGCTTAGTGATTCCTTGTCATATGAATATTGTAACAAACATGAATCGCCCACAGGACAAGCATGTGATCCCTGTCAGTTGTCCTACTTGAGATATCATGTTGGTTTTGACCTGTTGAAAGTCTTATGACCAAAAATGACCTTTTTCCTCCACTCAAAACAGAAGGAATTACCTACCCTATGTGGCCCTTTTGACCTTTGGTGACCCCAAATGACCTTTGACCTCCACCAAAACCAATAGGGATCATCCACTCAATATGGGCAATCCACATGCTAAGTATAAGATCCCTCAAAGTTACCCTTCTTGAGATAAAGTGTTTACAAGCAAAGTGTCACATGCACACACATACACAGACACACACACGACATCACCATTGCATAGATTCCTTGCCTGCCTTCAGCAAGGAATCAAAAATCTAAAATCTTCCTAGATTAGAAAACACTTTTTCATAAAACATATGAGACTTGTTTAAAATCTCCAGCTTTGAGATGTGGTTTCCAGGTTTTCTTGCGAAAACCCCAAGGTTTGCCATTTTTGAGGTTGGTAAGTCTGTCACTGGCAACTTGAGGCTACCAGTATAAGTACTTGCAAGTGTTTTCAAACCCATCTGGAAGTACATGACTTTTCTGTGACCCATACCCTCACCTCCATCAATTGATCTATTGTGCCATATAACCATAGTCAAATCAAAACAGTTCCAGTGATTGGTTTGATTCATTCACACATTTTCAAACACTCGCATGTTATTTTTAGGCTGCAGCTTTGTAGTGTCTCCTCAAAGCTTTGTAAGACACATTTAAGAGAGACTATACAACAGTGTACACATATATATATACATATTTTAAGCACCCTCTTAAGTAGTTTCTAACTGAACGTCCACATCAACAACTATATAAACACTACTTTCTGCCAACCTATGGGTTCAGTTAAAATGCAACTTCCATTAAAAATTTGAGGACCTAGACTCTTGGACAGGTTATATGTGGAACTATTTATCTACTCCATAAAAACTGAAGGGAGCCAATTGAAAATAGGGTTTTTTTTTTTTTTTGTTTCTTCTTCAGTGAGGCATCTAAAAATAGACTAAGGAGAAACACATTTCCCCATGTGTGTCATTACACTGTGAGCATTTTATTCAAGGTGTATATGAGATAACCAGGAAGGTGGGTATGGGAAAGGGGAGACAGGGGGATAGAGTACAGGCTTAGTTGAGTGCCCCTACAGAAAAGGATAAAATAAGAACAGCCTGCAAATTGTCAACACATTGCACAGAAAAGGTTCCTAATACTCATCCTGAATTGCTGATTCTTACGAATTAATGAGAATGGATTTGTACACGTACTCACAAATTTTTAAAGTTACCAGTGATGCTATTGACACATTGTTGTACTTTTACTTGTGAAAAGGATATGTAATTAAGGAATAAATCGCATTTGGAGAACTATTATCGGTGAATAAACTGTCGAGACTCCAAATTTGACAAAATAACAGACGAGGTGAAGCCAAGTCCTTTATCTTGCCAAATTTGGAGTCGAGACGATTTATGAGACAATAATAGTCCGACAATTGTGGTTTATTCCTATTCTACCACCAAAAATGTGTGAAAAACTTCCATTTTTATCAGTCTTTATGTTTACTGACCATGTGTTGCAGAATAACAGGTCAGTGTTTAACCAATCAGAATGCAGGATTCTCAATAACGGATGGCTAGAGGTGGTAGAATATAGTGTATTTGTACTCATAAACATCAATATTGTAATTATACTTTTAAGTCTACTACACTCCATACTCGACATATACTTCTGCTGGAACATTCAGGACTACTTGTTTCATTTTACAGGAAAGGAGAACATATTGTGTCATACTACTAAGGATGTTTATCATGTGTTTAATAATGTAATTTCCTGGACCTTGTCAAATAGAATTAAGAAGATAGCAAAGAAAACACAGTTCAAATATAAGCTACAACCAAATGCACTTTATCAGTAAATCATGTTTATCTTCTGGAATGGATTACGGAAGGAATCTCAGATAGTATGGAAACACTACAATACAGAGGTAACTACATCTAACCAAATACAAATAATAGCATCGTCATAGTTAAACTAGCATTCTCATTGCATTTTTTTTTCATATTCAAATGATAGAATACACTCTTTTTGGGTCTAATACACAAACAGGGACATAGAATCTATTTCTTTCTTTTTCTGTTCCCTCCTGGGCAAGTGTACTGTGCAACGTTTTTGATGAAAGAGGGATGGGTGGAAATCTTAGGGCCACTGATTTTCTGTGATCACAGAAATTGCCACGAAATCACAGAATTTTAATATTTTTACGGAAATTTACGGAAAGTTCAAAAATCACTCAAAATGCTATTTAAGTTTGCAATCGAGGCAGCAAAACAATAAAAAAGGTTTAAAAAGTTGTGTGTCACAACACTGGAAGGCTCTGGCTGCCTACAGTCTGATCGAAAACTGTTGAAAATTTACCCCCTCCGATGTTTACTAACAAAAGATGCGGATTAAGTATGAGTTGTGCATTAACAGTACTACTAGGCTAGGCCTAGGCAAAGTTTTCCCCCGATCCCGTTGCCGACACGTAACCGATGCTCATTACTGTACTGTGCTATACTGAGTACGTCAGGACATCGACATATAGTTTCACGTTCTGTTCTGTTGTTAATGATCGAGCGATCATAATGTTGTGACTTGACTGACTTCACTTTCAATTGTGGAATAATTATTGGATTACAACCTGCATATTATTTGAATATTTTGTACGGATCTTTCACTGTATAAATGAACAAGGGTTCATCACTGAAACAATCGTAAGCAAAGTTGTTTTGATTTTTATTCTCACTAGATATGTGCAGACCTTAGGCTGGTGGTTGGATTTAATAGCATAGTTAGGCTTCACTGTCCTAACATATAACTCAATGCAAAACGGAAGATCACGGATTTGACAAATGGCTTGCACGGATTTTCACGGAAACTGGAATTGTTGAAACGGAAACTGACTCTTTTTTCACGGTGGCCCTAAAAACTTACCAATTAAAACTCACCTACAACAAAAGTACATATAAATCAAAAGTTTAACAATATTGTTACCAATCTAAATACCTCTATATAGGTACTACTGGTCTCACACCATGATGTTTTTGCACACAAGTGAGAGCAATTCATTTACAGGTCTCAGGGTCAACCACCCAACAATGTGACACTAATTACCTTCATGCCAGCCTCTTTAATCTTTTTTATGACATTTGCAGGGTTGTCTGTTGCTTCAACATGAAACGTATACTGATCACCACCAGCATCTGCCATAGGTTCTATCCACTGTTAATAGAAAAGACAGGTAAATTTAGTAGTTGTCCAAGCCTCAACACTTTAATTTACATTCAGGTGATAAAGGTTGATTTAAATCAAAATGTGATTTATGAAAATTCATCAGTAAAACATGGTAAGTAAATATATGAAAAAATTATCAAGAGATACAGTGCATGATGGGAAATCAATGATCTAGACAAAATGAATACAACAGGGGGCTGTCATGGTAGCTCCCTTAATACACATAGCTTTATTTCTCCATGAAGCTGTAAATATTTAATTATTTGATAATATAATTCTGTGATTAGTTCTTGGATACCAACCTACATATTCTAAATGTCAAATTTCAAGGATTAACTTGCTTGTCAATATTTTAAACAACAACATAAAATTTTGAGGCATATTTGCCCACATCATGATCATGACTAATACTTGAGGTATTCCATGATGAAACTACTGTAGCCTACTTTCAAAAGGGGATACATTGACATGCTATGAAACCAGCTACTGTAATAGGAGTTTGGGGTAATCATGGAGATTTTTACCCTTTTATATGGTACCCCTATCAAATGCCATATACAGCATTTAAATACATATAATTATAATATACTAGCTAAAACAAGTCAAGAACAATACGAAGAAACAGATAGTAAGCACAATAAACCAAGCAAGCTGATCTATTCATTTTTTATCAAAGCAGAAATGTTGCCAGCAGCATAACGAATCAAAATGACCACAAGGTATATTTTTAAGCAACTCTCTTTAAAACAATTTAAACACACAAACGCTGATAAAGAACAAGTTGATACCAAAAAGAATCCATATACAAGCTGAACAACTGAACACTGCAATGTAACACTGTTTTCAAAACTTGGTGTATGGTAATAATGTAACAACATTGGGGCAGTTTGGAAAATTTTAAAAATAAGTATGGAAGGGGAACAGTAAGTAAGTTGTTTATAAAAACAGTGGTACACAGTAGAGCATTATCAACTTTACATAAAGGCCTGCTTTAATTAAAAGAATAATCAATTAAAAGGAGGGAGGGATACTGCACTGAAAAACACCGCTCACCTTTTCAGGATTTAACACCATCATGTGCATGTCTGTAAAAGTCAAAAAGAAAGTTATTTCATTACAGGGGTAACATTAATTACTATTCTTAGTGCAAGTAACAAAAGTACAGGAAAGGTCCCTTACCCCCCCCCCCCATCCCCAAAAACAGTTATTTGTGAAATAGTAATGTCCAAACATTAAGGTTGAAGTTTTCATTATCGATATCGCGAAAAATTTTCCTTGAGTACCCAAATGATATCGCGTGATCCTGTATGTGTTTACTAGACACGTTTGTGCATGTAAACCAGCACTTTACTTGTTATTCCATGGGTCAGCCAATTCACGGTGCGATCTTGCAGGCTTATCAACTAAATCTTCCTTGCTAATTTCACTCAGTTTTTTTTTTGTGAGAGATAGCTAGGTCTAATCTAAAACAACTATGTGACAAACATTTTCACGCCACTAATCTAGTTTGTGAGGATGTTGTGTGCATGGTAGGCTTTTCACGATATCATTTGGGCAATTTCATAAACGACATCGGGAGCAAAATTACATATCGATATTTTTGGCCAATATCGTCATATCGTAACAACCCTACCAAACATCTTCTTTATTACAGTATTGCATTATCAGCAGGAAGGACATTCAAGCACCTTAGAAAATGTTTGTTCCAAAAGTTTCACATAATTTTTGTCTGTTTGTTCTAAACATATTTTTTTTCACTTTCTGTTTCTCTCTAGCTAACTCACTGAAACTTCTTCTGAAAAAACTATATTTCATGGACATAATTTGTACACACTGATTTAGCTTTAAATCAGGTGAGACAAGGCAATAGGAATCATACAATAACTTACTGAAATACTTCTGTACCTGTACTATTTGAACTGACTAACCAACCCAATACTTTGTTGTATACAATTTTATACACATATTTTACAACAGTGTTGTATATACTGTATGCAACAAAAGAATAAAGACATTCACTGAATGCCCCATGATTTCCTATGAAACTAGTATGCAGACATGTTGGGGTAATTTGGTATACCTGTTCTGGTAGTTGTGAATATTAATCTTTGCAAATGGATGCTCATAGGCTTTTGAAAGTTGTGCACTACAGTATTAATGCAGAGTATTCTAGTTAAAACCACGGACACTACACTTGTGCTCATGATATTGTACACACAGAGTACAGGTCTCCTTTAAGCTTAGTGTTCATAACCATACAACAAAATTGTTTAAGGACCAACACACAACAAAAAGCTCTTTTCAATACCTTACAACAGTTCAACAATAAATTCAAGAGACTCACCAAAGAAGGCAGATTTAATCTTTTGACGTAAGCACTTCACAACTGGATGACCAAACGTCATGTTTGGTACAAAGTGTCTATAAAGTAAATGAGTCACTGGGTTATTTACTTGTAGTTGTGGAAGAGTAGATGTCACAAAGTCATAAAATACTACAAAGTGGATAACAGCTGCTCCAAACATAAACTATAATGGAATCTTACAGGGAAACATGAAGCATTTCCCAGAACCAGCAACCAATAGAAGTATTGTTAAAATGACAATTTAACATGCCACCACTAAGTATGTGATGCAAACATATATTACTGAAGTACTGTTTACGTCACTGAAGCTGCAAGTTTCCAGGTTTTGCTCACTTTTCAAATTCCTTGATTTATAAGCATTTACAATGAATGGACTCTTTCGAACTAAACATCTGGGTAAAAGTTCTCCCTATTCCACCGTTCCAAGAAGTTGAGAACTGTGGGCCTATCCTTTTTTTTTTTTTTTTGCCAAAACAGTAAATTGCCAAAAATCGCTGCTACATGCATTCATTAAATCTCACCTTTTTGTGAGATACCCAGCTTAGAGAATATCAAGACAACCTACTGATAAGGGCATGCAACCTCACTTATGGTCCAAACTAAGGTGAAGACAAAATGCTTGTGTGCACTTAATTTAAAAACTAAGATTTTCATTGGCCAATTTGCATTACGACCAGTAGATATTGATGTTACTGTATCTTGGCATTTCATTTTGTACTTCTGGTAATCCAGATAAAATGTTCCTCATTTCAGAAGACAACAGGTAAGGGTCAGCCCACTTTTCATCAATTATACAAGAGTACAAATATACCTTTCCTTTTGACTCCAATCCTCCCTCTTTGAGCATACTTTCAAAAAAGTCACTGACAAAATACAAAAAAACAAAATCATCATTATTTTGAAAAGAGACCTTGGGACTTTGACATCCCTCCCCTCCCACAGCCTACAATTTTTACCCTTGTGAAAATAATGTGAAATGGATTTTGTATATATTGTAGGACTAATAGGCTAAACTGTGGGACTGATCGGTTGTCATCTTAACTCAAATTTAAGAACAATAGATTGTATGACTACAGGGCAATCCCCAGTGAAAAATTGTACAGCAATTTCAACATACATTTCACACAGGGAACTCTCATCTATGGCAGTTGAGTAAACTGCTCTCATGGTCTGCATACTATTCAATATGAACTTAGTATATAAATTAAGAATAGAAGTAAGGTTACAACCTCACCCATCCATTACATCAAGATGAAGATAATCAGCTCCACTGTCTAACATCCTCTGACTCTCCTCTGCTAGAGCTGACAGGTCAGAGTTAAGTATAGATGGACCAATCTTGCATTCATAGTGAGCATGTGACATGGTGCAACTGTATTCTGAACTGAAGAAATAATTCATACATAAAAACTGTATGTAATCAAATTCAAAATTACACAGTACACACTGTTTTAATAATATAACATGAAGACTGGGGACAGCTCTCTATTCCGACATCTCTTTGTTCCGAAGTCTCTTTGTTCCGAAAAATCTGCATTGAGGTTAGTGTTAGAGTAAAGGTTAGGTTAGAACAAGTCCCCATCCTACCACTGTCCTTCATGTACACATTTGGAATATAGAGACATTGGAACATAGAGGTGTAACCATGAAGACTACTCCATGAGCAAGTTTAAAGCACCTTACAGTATATCTTTACTAACAAAGTTAAGTGAGAACCGTTGAATGCTCATATGATATGACTCATAGTGATTTATAGTGACCAAGCTTGGCTCATAAAAACAATAATGATGACTTTCTTGCTTGCAAACAATCGCTGCACTGGATTCTAGGGTTGTAGAGCTACCGGAGGCACTGTTGGACAGTACCTCCCAGCACTGCCCATTAGTCTCTGAGATTCATAGTCAGTATGCCTGGTACCAGCACATACTAACTTCACTATCAACTGTAGTAAATATGATTGCTTCTTGGCTTTTTTAATAAAATCATTTGTAGCATGTTCTTTTCAGCCAGTCAAAAATGGGACCACACTTGACAGACCCTTCATGTGCAGAAGAGGTCTGAGGGTTGAGAGGTTGGTCAGTTAAGTTTGTTGTCCTTTCGGTAGGTAGCTCTTTTGGGGAGCAGAATTCCTCCTGAAGTAGTTTTGTATTGCCCCTTGGCTCTTCACCAGCGAGTCAAGGGTACTTTGGAAAAAATGCAGGGTAGAAATGATGATTTGAACTGGCTTTGAAGGAAAATCTACTTTTTGTGGTATTTCCCAAGTTTGGTTCACATCGTACAGTGATGTGAGGGTGTGAGGCCAATAAATAAAGAATTATATCCCACTCTTTGTAATGCTAGACCTTTCACTGTCTATGGTCTATTTGTACTGTTGACTTGGAGTCCACCACTAAAACTGGTCAGGATGCAACCCTGCTGGACACCATGTTAAAAATCATTGACATTTCCAAATGAAATTTGAAAACAGACTATTGTATGGGCACAGATGTTTAGTGAACTCTTGCATAAGTACACACCATTACAAGTACATGTTTTACATTGAAATGCCAAGCATTATCAGAGTCTATAGTACCCCAATCAAAGACGAACTTGCAAATGGTAACCGTGAAATCCTGGACAAAAGTGGATAAGAACCCTTTTCAGGCAGACACTGATTGACAGTTCTTTGAGAGAAGCTAAACTTTCTAATGTCAAGCCTGGAGAAACACTTCACAAACTTCTTTCATTGGCCACACACTCCAGTCAGCCCAACCTTTAAAGTGAACTTCAAGTCTAAAATTACAACAATATATATTTTAGAGGGTGGAAAATGCATTTCATTCATCCAATTCCCATTTTCATAGCTTACTTCATTGCTGAGATGTTAAATCTGGAAATTTATCCACTTACTGTAATTTGAAATAGCTGTTTGCACAATAATCTGTGATGTCCTTCTTGTACAACTCATACAGCCTGCTTTTATTCCTTTTGAAATTAATACATTTATATGACCTTGAAACAGTTATTATTCCCTTGCACTGCATATCGTGTGTGTGTGTGTGTGTGTGTGTGTGTGTGTGTGGGGGGGGGCTTACTTAGCCAAGTCACCCTATAACAGTGAGACAGTGATCCCATTTTGGCACATGGTTCAGAGTGGCTTTCGGAAAAAAAACGAAGAAGACAGTATGTAGTTTGCATTGTACAAGATAACATTTCAATGTCAAGATTGTGTAACCTAAACCGTTAGTGGCCAAATGCCTCGTCATCTAATTAGTGACGTGCATGAATGGATTAACAAGATTCCCACCGCCCCTGTCTACTATCTGGCGAAACCACAGTCCCTTGTGGCTCAGCGAAAAGAGTATGCTGCTACTATTCAACTAAGAACTAATACCTACAGTATCCAACAAAAGAGGCTTGTGCTAGAGGTAGACCAGGTGGTGACGTGACAACAGAGTAAGAAGACATAATAGGATTGTTGATAAGGTGGTCGATAAGGCCTAGAAACTCCAGATTAATGTTTTAGAAGAGCCCCCTCTTCAAGTCGAGGGCCGGTCTATAAGCCTGATATTATTATATTACGAAGGACTATTGTTATATTATCAATCCCACTGTCATCTGGGATGGGTCTGTGGTCTCATTAAAATTTGAGTTTAAGAAGAAAAGGGATAAATACTTGTGCATGATCCCAGAGGTCAAAAAGCTTACTAAGTGTAATCTTGTGAAGTTCTACCAGTGGTTATGGGTGCCAGGGGTTCCTGGCTTAATGACACCTCTGTGATTGCAAAAGTGCTCAACTTAATAATTTCATAAAAGACTTATGTCTTAGAACTCTTACGGGTACGTTAAAAATCATTAATATCTTTATGAATATTCAGTCTGTCACAACTTGACCAGTTCCTCCCCTGGCTTGTCGTTGACCTACACCATTCTTTATCTGTTTATACCTTAGCAGTTCATGAGGCAGATCCTGGCTCTCACACCCAGTTGTTACCACTCCTGCTTTTGAATGTTGTGAATAGTGGTTTATGGTCTTAAGTAATTATGGTGCACTTGTATAGTTTGTTGTAATTTGAGCTGGGCTTAGTTCTCCTGTTTGCATGCTCTAGCTCCCCAGTTTGGTCTTCTGAGCCATCCTGCTCAGTGTCTCTCTGACACTTTCTCCATGGTGGTGGGGTGGAACACTGATTTTGAACTAGCCCTTTCCTTTCGTTTTTCACTTTTATTTTTGGGGGTAGGGGGGACATACTTTAGTGGGTTAGGATTAAAATTACAGATATGATAGTGGTTCTCATCAGCAGGCCCCGTAACCGGGTGGGGGGGATCGTACGATTCGCCTCGTGGAACAGGGAGTTCCGCTCTAGAAACTAACAATTCAATTATCTGAATTCATTATGAATGTTATGTTTACCCTCGCACAAAAGAACCCCAGAAAATTGAAATGGGATTCCGTATTATTGTAATTACTTTATTATTATGTTGTTGTAAATCACACAGTTATCATATCTGAAAATGGAACATCTACTTAAGACTTCATTATGAATGTTATGTTTACTAAGCAGTTTACGGTTCTCACAGATCCTATGTGTATGTTCCAAACAATCTTGTTTCGATCCCCCCTGCAAAACTCGCTGGTTACAGGCCTGATCGGTGTTCCAGCTACGGTGGGCAGTGCCAGGCAGGGTTGTTCAGCACTCCTTATCTGCGCCCGGCACTCACAGTCAGATGTACTGTCCCGCCTGGCACAGATTTTCCACCCAAAATGGAAAAATACCAAAAAAAAAGAAAATAATTATAAAACTAAACCAGAATGCAAAAATGCACTGAGGTTCCGATGATTCCAAATGAAGCCATGTTATCCCATTTCTTTCAGTTACTGGTCAAATGCTATCTTAATGTGTTCTCAAACTTCACTTTATATTTGACCTTGTTAATTTTTGCTTTTTGATGTCTGGAGACCCCAGTTAAAAATATTGGCAATCCTTGCTTTTGGACCTCTGGTAACCCCAGATGATGATCTTGGGAATTCTTGAGAAATTTTGCTTTTTTGACATGTGGAGTGACCCAGATAAAGATCTTGGGAAATTTTCTTTTTTGACCTGTAGTGACCCCAAATATCCTGGTTTTCAGAGTTTGACCCCCTGTGACCGCAGATGAGCTTTGACCTCCACCAAAAACAATAGGACTCTTTGTCTCACCATAACGCATCTACATACTAAGTATGACATTCATCCCAGCTTCCTACCTTGAGATATCATGTTAACAACATGTTCTGAGTTTGACCCCTGTGACCACAGATGACCTTTGACCTCCATCAAAACGTATAGGGTTCTTCTTTACCATAACACATCTACATACTAAGTATGACATTTATCCAAGCTTCCTACCTCAAGATATCTTGTTAACAAGATTTCCAGGGTTTGACCACCAGTGACCCCAGATGACTTTTGACCTCCTCCAAAACAATAGGATTCTTCCTCCTATAATGCATCTACATACTAAGTACGACATTCATCCAAGTTTCCCACCTCGAGATACGGTGTTAATAAGGTTTTCAGGGTTCGACCTCCAGTGACACCAGATTACCTTGACCCCCACCAAAAATGATAGGATTCTTTCTCTGACCATAACACATCTACATACTAAGTATGACATTCATCCAAGCTTCCTACCTCAAGATATCATGTGTAAACATAAAATAATACAAAGCATTATGGGAACCAGCAGTTGGATGCGGTACATCCATTTTCATTTTGAATAGCTGCTGCTTATTAATTAGCCAAAATATCCCCCCAAAAATTATCAAGTTCAAATCCTGAATACTGCATTTTTATACTATGGGCAAAAAGTAACAGATTTCAAAATAAAAACGTAAACAATCACTAATATTACGATGCTGAAAAGAATATTAGCTACCAGCTAGTGACCGGCCAGTGTGACAAAATCTCAATACATGTTATGTATTGAGATAAAAATTTTGCTTTTTGACCTACGGTGCCTCGAGATGAAGGTCTTGAGAATTCTTGGAAAATTTTTCTTTTTGACCTGTGCTGACCTTAGGTTAAGATCTTGGGAACTCTTGAGAAATTTTTCTTTTTGACCTCTGGTGACCCTAGACAAAGTCTTGGTTTTCAGAGTTTGACCTCTGGTGACCCCAGGTGACCTTTGACATCCACCAAAACTAATAGGGTGCATAGTCTCACTTTAACACATCTGAATACTGAAAAATAAAACCAAGCTTCTTACATCAAGATATGGTGTTACACGTAACAAGGTTCTCAGAGTTTGACCCCAATGACCTCAAATGACCTTTGACCTCCACCAAAACCAATGAGGGTTCTCTCTAACCAAAACATATCAACATACTAAGTATGAAATCAATCCAAGCTTCCTACCTCAAGATATCATGTTAACATTTTTTTCAGAATTTGACCTCTGGTGACCCCAGGTGAACTTTGACCCCACCAAAAACAATAGGGTTCTTCCTCTTACCATAAAACATCCACATACTAAGTATGAAATCAATCTAAGCTTCCTACTTGGAGATATTGTTTTAACAAGGTTTTTGGAGTTTGACCCCCGGTGACCACAGATGACCCTGACCCCGCCAAAAACAATAGGGTTCTTCCTCTCAACATAACGCATCTACATACTTAGTATGAAATCAATCCAAGCTGCTGAGGCTTGGATTGTTTTTTGTGACATTGTTGTTGATACAACTCAGTTGTGTATTCCACTTAAGAAAGCTTTTCGTAATCATAGGCCAGTGTGGGTTTCTAGGGAGGTTCTAAGAGCAACTAGGAAAAAGCGTAAATGTTGGCATCGCTACAGGGATAGTAGGAGTTCTTCAGACTTTTTAGTTTATAA
>WURT03050195.1:0-14313 GCA_009936505.3 Holothuria glaberrima
AGGTGAAATGACTCTTTGGAGGAATTATGATTCTATAGGAAAGGTGTGGCTAGTATGTGCAATAAGTAAAAATTTTGGCACCATGTGAAAATCTCAGGCAGCAGCTGCCTCAGTAAAGCTGCAGCCCCCTCAGCAAAGGGACACTTTTGAGAATCACTTGTTTAGATTGTTTGAAAGTACAGAATTTGTTTTGTCTGCTTTCCAAACAGAAATATTAAACTTCCTTTTTACTCAAAGAAGCTGATGAATCAATTCCAGAGGTTTGGAAGAGTTACAGACTGTTACATGGTGCAAAATAATAAGGGGGATGCTTCAGGCATGGGTAGGTACAAACTTTTTTATAAGCATTGATTTTTTAGGTGTTTTCCATAACTTTATGTTATCATTATAAGAATTCATTTCAGTTTTTGTGTGAGATGGTATTGTGGCAATGGATACTGGAGAAATAAAGTTACTGAATCACAAATCAGGTGACTTTACATTTTATTCTTTGTTGGGATGTTTGCATATGTGTGGAGTATCAGACAAGTATACATATGCATTTCTCATATTGTGCACATTGCCTTATCAATGATGCAGCAAGATTCCACTTCCCTTTTCTGGGAGAATTACCCCTGTGTAGTTAATGTACTCATTTGTAGTGATACAGATGTATCCAATTTTTCAAGGAAGGTGACAGTATTCCTGTATGTTAGCTTTTCAAAGTCAATTTTAAAGAGACATGAATGCCATTTAGGGTGATAAATGTTGACGTTGTTATAGGCAAACCTTAGCTAAGTACATAGATGTAGAGCAATCTTTGAGTTAGCCTGAAAAATAATAGTAATGAATAATACTAGGCCTGAAAAAGGATAATGTAACACTAGGCCAGCTTTTAGATGGAACTGATAATTTGAGCAATTACATGAGTTCAAGAAAGTCTTAACCTGACTTATTGAATATAAAACTCTGGTCAGCCCTGTGCTATAAAACTGGTAAAGATGATGTATGATGGGGCGACCATGGAATGCACACTTTAATAAGAATTCTATCATTCCAAGATTGTGGTATGGTATGTTAGGCTAGACATGTATTCAACATGACCCCACAGTCGACAAGCACCTTTTTATACACCCTTCTGTAAGAAGGATTTTGTGATATCAGTATTATAGGAAGTTGCGAACTGTCTTGATATTCTTGACCCTTGAAGCAAAATGCGGTCTCCAGTGGCCATTTGTTAGTAATAGTGTGAGATTCCTCAGAATATTTGGGGTGATGCAACAGTCCCTTTCAATACCTTTTGTTAAGTTAATTAATGATAAGTGAACCATTTTAACCAAACTTTCCAAATGTATGGGAAAAGAATGCTCTTTTTTCACTTTTCATTGCAATGTAAACTATTGCCTATAGCCAACATCTCCTATGGTACCTAAAGCTGGAAAAGATGTTTATCATCCAGGAAGCAACTCAAATTTCCCACAAGTCTTTGCATGTTGTTATAATTATTTTTCCTTCCCATGGGATTGTTTTCCCTTTTCTTTTTTTGTTCAGTTTAGAATAAAAAATTGTAAAGATTTTGTTTGTGCTTTTACAGGATGTGCTGTTATTGTCTTCCTAAGGGAAGAGTCAACAAAGAAAGCTCTCTTGTATGAGGTAAGGCTGTAGACTTCAATTTTTACTTAATTTTACCTTAGGTTAGCCAAGCAAGTGTTAGATTTGGTCTTGAGATTTCCGGTTCACGTGGCATTCCTACAGGCATTTATGGTGTTGGGAAAAATGCCTAAATTTTCAGGTGCTATTTTGAAGGAAGCAATTGCCTCCATTTTGTGCGCTTCTGTAGGACTTCTGAGTGCTAGTAACTCTTGTTCATTGTGTTGTTGACAAGAATGCACCGGGGTGATCTTCCACATTTTGTCAATTCTGGAGTTTGTACCCCACCGCTGTGTTTTTCAGATGCTGGTTCTTTGTAGTGTGAATCCTTCCAGTCAACATCATTTCACATTATTATACATGAAGCATTTAGATCAATGGGGAAGAAGGGGTGGGGTGGGGGAGAGATTGGTAGATATTAAATTATCTATTAGATGTAGATGTGAGTGAAAATTGTCACACTATTTCAAATCAAGTGAACAATCTAACAGCACTTATAAGGTTAGTCATCAAAAATACATTTCTTGTTTATTTTTCAACAGAAACCTATAAAATATCAAGGTCAAACAGTTACAGTGGAAAAATATGAATCTAAATCAACCAGCCCGGGTAATTATGTAGATAAAATAGGACCTTTTTACAGACTATACATGCACTTTTGTATGCAGCCGATAGGAATAAACAATGAAGAGAGTTGAAAAATAAAGCAGTTGCTTGTCCTAAAGATGCAATTATCATAATTGATAAATGTCATTTGACTAAAATCTCATTAACTGAATATTATACTTGTAACTTTTAGATTTCATAGCACAGATATGTGATTGATTCATTCATTTCATTATGAGACATTTAAAGTGGAATTGAGTCATTTTGATTAGTAGAAATTGTTTTTCATAGAAAATTCCTTTGAAAGTTAGAACTGGTATTTATTCATTAAAGACAAATTACATGTTTAACAAAATCTCAAGAAAAACTTCTCCTTAAATTTTGTAGGTTTTAATCTTGTCAGTAGCCAATACTTCCTTTAATGTTCACACCATCTAAAATGACCTTATAAAATCTTGTGGTAAGCTGCATCATACTACCATAACCCCCCCCCAACACACACGCACACACACACACACACACCTTCCCCCTCCCCATTCACACACACACGCAGAGTACCCCATAAAAGTCATTTTATCTTTCCGAAGTCACATTACATTGAGTACCATTGAAGCTTTTAGTGCAAGCTCTAGGAAAACTGCCCATTGAATGGCAGCCTTCCCTCTTGCCACTTTTTCCCCTTAATGATCACACCATTTTTAATGACCCATAATATATGGCAGTGGACTGCATTTGTGCCTTCAACTCTCCTCTCACTAGCTTATCCCCACCCCCACCCAAAAAGTCCTTTAAAAATCTGTACAGTCACAAACACATCAACAGCTGATCATACTCCATAGAGCAATCTCAAATAAAACTGTGCCCTGCTAATGTACATATTTTTTGTTTCAGTTTAGTGTAAACAATTCGTTGTGGTTGGATTTCACCAATATACATGGTGAATTTACTTAAAATTCTGTAACCTTGTGTCGAGTTTTTTACACCTGTTTTTGTTACCAACTTTGGCAATACTCACAGTTGGAGTGGCAGCCATGTGTTTTACAAGTTTAATTTACCTTAAAGTTGTTAAGTGGCATCATATTTGCATGCTTTTTTTTACTAAATGTGAACATATTTTCTAACCTCTTTCCAGATTCCAAAGTGAAAGACCAAAGTTTTCGTCTCATCATTCGAAATCTTGCATTTCAGGTGAGTGTCTTCTCATCATTCTTATTCAGTTTAAAAAATTTTTATTCCACTGAAATTTATTGTTGGTGATAGAAAGTGCAGTCAAAGGTGATCTCACACTGGCACTTTAAAAATATTTTTGTATGAGATTTTTTTTAGGTTCTGAGAGTTTTTGACTGCTATTATTTCTGTTGTATATCTGGCTGATTCAAGTAGCTAATATCACGTTCAAATTTGCGGCAGATAATTATTCGTCTTGATGAATGATCCATGCAGGAATCCTACCGGTGTGCACTGTTGTGGATACCCCTGTGTAAAGTTATTATTATGGCAAGGATCATTTTCTATTGCAGCAGCTAATCCATACCAAATATGTGCAGTCTGCATGAATGAAAAGCATGTAAATTGATGTAATACTGTATGGCAGGCTTGGTGAGACACTTGAAAACATTTGCAAGCCTGAAACTTAGGACTTGAGGGGTGGGGGATGATTCTGTCTTAAGAATTTTTTATTTATTTTTTATAGTGGGATTTGTGGGAAATCATTAGATACAATAAACAGGGCTCCAGCCTCTAGTCATTCCGGAATGGCCTCAAGTGGTTAAAGGTCTGAAGCCTGATGGTGCCATGTAGAGGCTGTGACCTCCAATATTGGTACTTTGCTTATAAAGTGTGTTGCATTAAAGTCCACTCGGGTGACAAATTATGGAAGCACTACCTAAGGATCATGACCATCACAGAACCATTGTTTTATTACCATTATATACTGGTACAATGGCGGCGATTTGTTCCCAATGTTGGGGGACATGACCCCATTTTCAAATAATTTATTCTGTGAAAAATCAAAGTCAATGGGTGATTTCTCAGATATTTGGGGGACATATCCCCCTGTCCACCCCCCCCCCCCAACAGGTTGCTGCTCATGTTCAGGTGTGGTACAACTTATATGTGAAATTGTTGTTCTCAAAATATTTCTTTGAGAAACAAATGTGTAAAATCAAGCACTTAAAAATTGTTACTTTTCATCACACCGCTCCTACCACTCCTGCATATGGGGGTAATAAACAAGAGGTCCTGCTTCCATGGTCAAAATGTGGTTTTGATGTCATCCACACATCACCTATAGAACCCATTTGAAAAAGGGTATTCTCTTGTTAAGCAAAATGTGGACTCTGCCATGTACAGGAAAGTATGACATGGTGATACCATGAGTCGGTCACTCAAAATGTGTTGCGTGTAATTTATGTGCCATATGATTTGTATACAGTGACCCACTCAAGGTACCAACCAACTCAACACAGATTCACTATTCTATAAAGAGTACAGAATTTTGATTTGAGCATAGCCAGCAAAAGTTATGCCACCAAGGCTGTGGAAAAATTCTCTTGAAACGTTAACTCAAAAATATCTGATCAAATGGAAATGATACAATAGTCTTTAAATGTCTTTTAAGTGCACAGAACAACAGCTTGGAGATGTATTTGGTGAGTTTGGGGATGTTTCGGAGACCACTATACCCACCAAATTCATAAACGGCAAGCGTCGAAAAATGGGTTTTGGGTTTGTTCGTTTCAAGACTGAAGAGGAAGCAGTTGAGGCTATCAATGGTATGAGTGGCAGAATAATCAAAGGTGAGGTTTTTGTTTTCACTTTTTTTGTTGTCATACATACTCAAGAAGTTGTGGTATTCAAAAAGTTATGCGCCTTGGCCTTTTGCTCTTCACCTGTCAATCATGGTGTATAAAGAGGATTTTCCATACCTAGCAAAGACTGGGGATACACTCGTCTCTTGCAGAGGGACATTAAATTGTGGTCTCAGGAACAGGCTTGGGAAGAAGGACAATGTCCTCAGGGTTTCCCATGGGTTTTAGAGAGTGTTAGGTGGTATTTATCAATAGGAGTAATATGGTGCCAGCTTTGGCACCTACAGTGAATGAGAACTATCCATACTTCTATAGCAATATTACAGTACATGTGGCAATAGTAGCAAATTTCTGTGAGGTAGTGGCCAAAAACTGTGAGGTGGCCGCCTCACAAAAAGAATGCTAGGGGAAACCCTGCACCCTTTCCTTGTTATCCTCTGAGCACTAGTGAGGATACACTTGTCTCTTGCAGAGGGACATTAAATGACAGGCCCAGGAAAAGGCTTGGGAGCAAGTACAACACCCTTGTTATCCTCTGAACACTGGTGGAAAGGAAGAAGAATCTAGCTAGTGTTTATCCACATCAGCTTAGAGTGCTTGATTATCTCAGTAACTAGCTTCTGACCACCACGTCATTCTTGCATTGACTCACGAATGTTGTTTCATTTTATGGTGGAAGAATCCTTCTAGTTCCTTACAACTGGATCAAAAGGTAGAGACATGAGGCCTTGACCAAGGTCCTGGGTTCTCAAGTGGTGCCAGATGGCCATTTGTGGCCTGTGGCATGCTCATTAATGGTCCACAGAATACTCACACAGACAAACATTTCAACAAAAAATGAAAAATTTTTGATTGAGTTTTGGCTACAATAAATATTATAACATAAATACTCAGGAAAAAGAGGTGCTATGTTCAAAACAATCGAGGACCCTTGGTGTAGGTTAGGCTCGGCTCATTGTTTCGTTTGGTCTCTAAGCATTATTGAAAGGGTTGATGTTAAATATCTTTATCTTCACAGGTCGTCATGTTGCTGTTGACTGGGTAAAACCTAGAGATGAATACAAGAAATTAAAGCAAGGTGAGAGACTGCAGATGTGTTAACTTCAAATCAAGTCAAATCAAATCAAATATTGAGATACATTTCATGGTCTTGTAGATTGCAGTATTTGAGAATCATGGTAGTGATATTAGTAATAGGCAGATTGTGACAAGAAATTGAATTTGTAGCTGACAGAGTGATATGAGTGTCTGCTATCTTGTAAATGCTGGATGAAAAATGATAGCCTTCATGCATGGGTAACCACTAGGCATTGGTCTAAACAGGACAGAGTTTTAATGCCAACAGTGACCACACTATTTGCATGTTGCCCCCTCCCCTCGCTGTAACTTCATAGCAAACCTATAATGGTATTAAACTGCCTTCTCCTTTCTTCAGATGACTGTTTGGTTTTGTCCCTTTTACCACTTTTTTTATTATTTTATTTTGTTTCATTTATTGTTGCTGTTGGTTACAATATGCAAGTGTAAAATAATCAGAAATGTACAAAAAAACATCAGAAAACCAGTCATGATGCAGTACCATTATAAACCCTGATCACCACTTTTTTTAGTTTCAAAAGTGCCTTAATGCCCTTTCTTAATGTTGGGAATTGTCTTGTTGCTCTTCTAAAATTTTGAAAATTACCTTGGTGTCATGCTCTCTTTGCAAAACTCCAGGCAGTTTTTGACTCCCCCCTCCCCTCCCCTCCCCTCCCCATTATAAAAAATATTGGTGCAGTCATACATTTTGCCTTGAGGAGACCTAATTGATCATTGTGGTATTGTACACCATGAAACTCCTTATATCTAACATCCAGGTAAGGCTAACCTTGCATTAATTCATAGAAATATGTACTTTTCAGGAAGTTTGAATTTCAAAGGAAGCAGAATTTAGTATTTGAAGGAATAGTAAAAAGCAAAATAGCAAAATGTTTGTAAACTGCAATATTTTGGTTCTTTTATACTTTGTTTGTGACAGATAGTGAAAAGGGAATTAAGAGCAAGGAAAATGGCACAAAAGCTGATCAGAAAAATGATGATGGAGGAAAAGTGAAAGGAGAGATGAAGAATGGTGGCGAAGCTAGTGATGATGAAGAGGAAGAAACAGGAAGTAGTGATGAGATTGAAGATGATGATGATGGTGATGAAAGTTCTGAAGAAGAGGATGATGATGATAGTATGGAGGAGGAAGAGGTTGGAAGTGATGGGGATGGGGATGATGATAGGGAGAAGGAGGAGGAGCAGCAAAAGGATGATGATGAGGAAGGGGAGCATGAGGAAGTGGAACAGGAAGTAAGTGGGGATGATGATGATGATGATGATGATGAATGATGATTATGATGGTGGTGGTGGTGGTGAGGTGGGGATGTTGGGTGTGCATGGTGGGGAAAGTGAGTTGTGGGACTTGTTGATTGGTCAGCGTAAGGCTGATTTTTAGTGACAAAGTATGTTGTGATGAAGTAGCAGTAGCACCTTTACACTAAGATTTAGAGGCAGAGCAGGAAAAAAGTCAATTGCCAATTATATATCTCACAAGCGGTTAACTTGCAGAATTCTGTGATAGCATTGGACAACTGGTGTCCCCCTACCCTTTATGCCCCCCAGATTTAGTCTCTACTTATGAAGCAAAGCAGCCATTGAATTCCTTGTGTGACATTTTTTGATGTACAGTACAATACATTTTTAGGGGATGTGTGTATTCTGTGTACAGAGAGCTAGGTTTCAGATGGTGCACACTTCCAACCATCATTAATTCCCTTCCATCTCCTTTGGTTTTATCAGTAATTCTAGTTTGAGGTGATAATCAACAGCATATCATCATATCATCACATCAAACGAAAATTCTCTGAAGCTTTCAATACGCAAACTATTCTGTTGCTAAAAGTATACAAAGATGTGACCTACAACAAAGAAGAAGTACAAAAGAAAATTTGAGATCTACATGTTACTGTCTATACACACTGGCTTTTCATGGCATTAACTTTTTTTTTTACTCCGATCTTTAGGATAAAGGGAAGAAGTACCAGTCAGACCGTGCATCAATGGACATTGGGGAAGGCAGAACAGTATTTATTAGGTAAGTCAATAATAGGTTTGGCATCAAAGCTACCTCTAAGGTTGGAGAAAGGAAAACTTCAAAGATATTTTATTGAAAGGCAATGAATGCAGGATTTTTAAAATGTCATTCACTGTTTGTATTGAAGGAGTCTCATCACTACTTGTTTATTGTTTAGCATACACAGGAAAGATAAAAGGAACAGAATTTGGCTGCTCAAGGTCCAAGTGATTGCCATTAACATTAGTCTGTAAAGTAAGAGAATTCTTGGCAAAAGCTTGTAGAATATTACATGTCATGCTGTAAACCATTTCAGAATTACAAGAGTCTAAATGTTTGCTGGAGGTTGGCAGTGAAGAAAGTGGTCTAGGTTGATTAACTGTTTGTTGGGACTTACGTTAACTTCAGATGTGGGTATGTACCAACAAATGGTGAAATATTTTCGCAACAGCTGTCTTGGTTTTAGTAATTGTTGACTGGAATAGAAAACTGAATAGTGCAGTATTGCAACTGTGCTAAAATCAATAGATGGTAAAAATGGAACTGCATTCAGTGATAGCATTGAACCTGTGATATCTTTGAAATGCAAACCTTTGCAGAAATTGCTCATCTGGGGCGGGATTTACTAACATTTGAGTAAGTTGTCGGGTAAGTCAAAATACTTACGAAATGCGTAAGAACTTTCTTAAAGTAGTATTCCCTAAATCACCTTGCATAGTTTATAAAGATATGCAGCAGAACTGCAATAAATGCTCATGAGCCAGTCTTGTGAGCAGTTATATCTTGCTTTGTCACATTTTAAGCCAATCACATTGACTGTTAATGTTAAAACGACGCCCACGATCTTCTGAGGTTGGACGCGCAGTCCTATGCCATACACAAACATTTAGTACACTCTCTGTATGTATTACTAAGTGGCTTTTTGTACTTACAACAACTCTGAAGCTTGTGTAAAATTATTAAAAATGTTTACGAAGTTTTCCCTTCGTGAATACTGACTAAGAAAGATACAATTGGTAAGTCTAGACTTGTGCAACTTTTTGTGCATATAAAGCTTTTTGTTGTGAATCCGACCCCAGATTCTATTCCTTGTAAGTTTCTATTTTATGTTTTTTCTTGCCCACAATGTTTTGATTCCTGTATGGAACATTGTAAGACTAATGTGCTAAATTACTGACACAGAGCTCCCGATAGTGATTTGATAAGTGTAAATGTATCATGGATGTATCTTGTATTGGAACAGTTTGCAAAGGAAATGTTTGTAACGTTAAAGATTACATTTTTGTTTCTTTGGTCTAAATGACAGGAATCTCCCCTTTGAAGTTGAACAAAAGGAATTGGAAAGCCTATTTAGCAAGTTTGGAGCAATCAAGTATTGTGCCCTTGTAAGGGACCGAATGACAGGACTACCCAGAGGTAATGACCCATACTAGCCGTGAAAATTCAGATTCAGCTTTCTGAATAAATTTTCTAAGGGGCTGGGGGCAGGGGAGGGTGATATAAAATATAATGTTAAGATGGCCGTCAGAAGGGAGGTCATAAGTAAGTAGCAGATTAGAGTGATTGACACACAAAAGGCAGATGATTTAGAGCAGTACTGAAAAGAAGGCACTAGAACCACTGTAGGTGCAGGCCATTGGGACGAAAATTAATTTCTTCTTTCTGGTAGAAAGGACTACCTTGAAAAAATATGTACTTTTGAATATGTTGACAAATGATCAGTATGGGCATGCCTGTACAAGATAGTGGTCTATGTTGAACCCAGAATGGTGGTTTCTCGGTAGAAAGGACTATTATTGATGTGTAGTGGCTGTTGAATACATACGTACCTACATAATGTATCCTGAGGTTTCAGTGAATATGCCATTGAATAACTTGATAGATGTCAAGCCACTGAAGAGAAGTCAAGATTTTTTAAGAAGTCAGGGCCACTTTTGAGGACAGCTTTACTACTGTCAAGTCATTTGATGAATTACTTGCTGGTGGTGATTCCCGTCGTAAAAGCCTTTTGCATAGATAGATGATGGTTGTGGACAAAAGAAGACAGGAACAAGTCAGAACTGACCTGAAGTGTTGATTTAAAAAAATTTTGATGTCATATGAGGGATATTTTTTTGTACATTTCAAAAACAATTTCCCCCACCTGCATGTCGGACACGTTTTTGTGTATGAAGTATACTGGAAATATTTCTGTCATTATAGCCTACAATAGTAAAAGTTGTAATCTATACCTATCATGCTTCTTTATGTCCACAGGAACCGCATTTGTGCAATATGCAAATCCAACAGAAGCTCAGAAGTGTCTGACGGAAGCTGTTAAAGAGGTAAGGTCAGCGAAAAATGGGACGAAAAAAGTATCATTCAAAAAATGGAGGGGTGAAGCTCAACAGAAAAATGTAAACATTTTAATATGTCTTGCCATAAACCACAATATTTTCATTTTTATATGCTTACAATGTGATAGAATTTGGCATCCTAACCTGTCAGAGCTGTATCGTCTTACTATGTCCAAATGAGCAAGAGATAACTGTCACTAGAGGATGTCTTTGCACATATGTATCAAGATACTACAAGTCTTGTATTAAGGTGGCTTAAACCAAGCCAGATTGATCTACATTTTAGCTCTTTGTCTTATAGGTGTTTGCAGAACTAAGCATCATGTACCACCAAAGAGGCCATCTTTGGGGAAAAATACAGAAAACGCTGAAAATGCAAATTATGCATGATGCCCTGTATAATGAAGATATGCATGACTATAATTCCTGAGCCTATGTCAGTGTTAATGCAAAAAATAAGAAAGGATTTATGGGGAAATGTCACTGACCAATCAAAATACTGACCTCCATTTTGAAGTTGGTGAAAATCGCCAAACCTGGTACATAAATGTTCGGTGTGGTCTGTTTTATATTTTAGAGGCAAACTGGAAGCTACATGTTACTGAAAATGGGGGTAAAAATTGCTAAGAATGGAAAAAGTTGGAAAGCTGGAAGGCTCTTTCCTGGGAAATTGGGGAGAGGGGAATTTGGCAAGTGGATTGAAATTTATCTTTTTGAACATGAAAATCAGGAGAAATTGTGGAAATTTTTGTGGAAAGAAAATGAACTTCTTTTCCAGCCCTGAAAAACTACAGGGGTCCACTTGATATATGGCTTGTCAGCCCATGCGTGTACAATGGCATATATGTGAAATGGAACTAATTTTAAACAATGCATTTGTTTTCTCCTTTATACAGGATAATAGTCTGACTCTGCATGACAGACAACTGATCGTAGCGAAAGCCCTGTCACGAGATAAAGCCTCTGAAGTACAGGAGAAACGTAAGAAGATTGAAAGGATTGAGGAGAAGGACAAAAGAAATACGTATTTACTGATGGAAGGATGTAAGTATGATTGGAATAGAGGTGTTGCTAGACTTGCCCCAAGTCTCTCATGTTATTCTCTTGGGGCAAGTCTAAGGTGTTGTGAAACTTGAACATGTTACAAATAATGGAAGTACTGTCTAGTCGCAAATTTTCATGGGGGTATAAATTTCGCGCTTTTCGTGACCAAGTGACTAGTCGAGAATTTAAGACCTGCGAAAATACTTCCATTACTCTGTACATATCTATGCTGGTTGATGCAACAGCAAATTCTTCCCTCTGCAAATATGTGCACAAGGTACAGAATCGCGAAAAAATAACCTCGTGGAAATTTCCCGCTCTAAAGTACCATGTAAGGTTGAGTTTGCTAATTCCGTGAAACTTTGACACAGTTAATGCACAAAAGGTTTGGAAGGAATAAAGGTCTATTTACATGATTCAATGTTTCTTTGCGTCTGGCCTACGAGTCCCAAACTCACCATGTAAGCTGTAAAATGTTATACCCCTAGCAATGTTACATGCACCACGATGTGTGTTCCAGTTTCTTACCACTTTGCGAGCAGGACTCAACAACCCACCAGAAAGGGATGTCAGAATAAATTATGCACCTAGTATAAACTTCATTTGATGCAGTACAGTACTGCAAGAAAGGCAATACACACGGTGTAAATTGATTGCCCCTGAACTCATGAAATGTGTGAATGCAGGATGCACAACTAAGGTGCACCATGTAAACAGCCCTGAATGTAGTTAATGCCATAATGAGTTACAGGGCTGAAAGCAATGTTCTACATGTGATGATGGCAGACAGCATTTTAAATACCAGAAATTAATGAACAATCTTGCATAATGATGATGCATCCAATTAATTAGCTAAGCCAAGGCCTCACAGGAAACAGACTGTAGTATGTGGCATTTACACCAGTAAGTAGTAGGATACCAGTCTAGTCTGTGGTACATGTTCAATGGCTTTGATAACTGACCGTAGTAACCTGTAACTACATACACAGATACCAACAACCCTAGGTAAGATAGCGGCTGCCAGTGGTGTAAATTTGGCTCAGGGTGCTCATAAGTGAGAGTGGATTGGGATACCCATAACCAGTAATAATAATAATAATAATAATGTTTGTAGTTTTAATGTGCAAATATCTAGGCAATCCTTATCAAAGCACAGCACATTTTACCCCTGCTAGATGATAAATAATCCCAGAGGCAATCCCTCCAGTGCAGCAGCAGCTCTTAAAGCATGTCTGATAACAATTTACCTCACGGGTACCCGTTTAACCCCTTGACTGAGAGATGTAATTGCGATAAACATTACACAGCCTAATGACTCAGGTTGAAGTTGAACTGGTAATCCTTGGTCCACAAGTCCAACACCTTTTTAATAGTCCACCACACTCTCAAAGGTTGGCAAGTTACAGCCATCATTGCCATGCAAACAAAATATTATAGTGTCAAAAGAGTATCCAGGATTGGGTGCACAGGGGTTTTCCCCCTCCCCTTCCTTCTGAATGCATAGGAGTTACACCTAAGTGGCTGCTAAAGGCCGAAAGGCAAGGGGAAAAAAAAAAATTTTCTCCAGGAATTAGTGCTGGTACAGGAAGGAGCCATTGTCTGGGATGAGTTTAAGAGGCAAAAGAATCTGTTTAATTTTGTTCATTTCAGAAGCAGAAATTACATCACAAGATATTTGTTTATAGTAGCTGTTTGTATCATGTGACAGCAGTCATCAATACTACCCTTCCTTTTCCTCTTCAGTCATTCGTCCAGGAACAGAAGCAGCTAAGGGATTGACAGAGTCAGATCTCAGAAAGAGGGCAAAGGTGGAAGCTGTGAAGAGAGCAAAGATTAAGAACATGTTTATCTTTGTGTCAAAAACTAGACTTGTTGTACACAATCTTCCCAAAAATGTGAACGACAACAAGTTGAGGGAAGTGTTCAAGTCTGCTGTGACTAAGAAAGGTGCCAAAGTAATAGAGGTTAGTATTTGTTTTACTTCTGTTGTACCTTCCTTTTTTGATTCCTTGCTGAAGGCTCAAGGAATCTATGCGATGGTGATGTCGTGTGTGTGTGTGTGTGTATGCACTCACAAACATGTCCTTAGCGGGTACCGAGGTGGCAGGCTTGAGCTACGCTCTCGCACGTCTTTCCTAGCTCACGCACAGCTCGAAACTGGAGTAGCTACCCGAAATTCGGCCACTGCAATGAGAAGTCACGTGCAGCTGCATGTGCCTGCCTTGCAGCGCAGCCCGCCCTCAGGGACGTAGCGCACCTCGAATACTTCGCGGGCAGCTTCGCTGCTTTGCAATTTCCTTGTATTCCCTACCGGGTCCTTTCCTGGTACCCCGTAAGGCATTGGATGTGCGTGTGTGTGCGCCTAAGCTGTGTCTGGGTTGCACCATGTATGTGTATGCACTCACAAACAAGTTCTTAGCGGGTACCGAGGCGGCAGGCTTGAGCTACGCTCTCGCACGTCTTTCCTAGCTCATGCGCGGCTCAAAACTGGAGTAGCTACCCGAAAATTCGGCCACTGCAATGAGAAGTTACGCACGGCTGCACGTGCCTGCCTTGCAGCGCAGCCCGCCCTCAAGCACCTAGCTCACCTTGAATACTTTGCGGGCAGCTTTGCTGCTTTGCAGTTTCCTTGCATTCCCTACCGGGTCCTTTCCTGGTACCACGTAAGGCATTGGATGTGCGTATGTGTGTATATGAGGCTTTTCTTGTAAACACAGTATCTCAAGAAGGGTAACTCCAAGGGATCTCATACTTGGTATGTGGGTTGGCCATATTGAGTAGATGATCCCTATTG
>WURT03050206.1:0-14313 GCA_009936505.3 Holothuria glaberrima
ATCTTTTTTTACTTCGTTTTTTGTTTTCCTATATATATATATATATATATATATATATATATATATGAACCTAAGTTGCTAATAGACTTTGGCTTGATGTTTGATCTTTGTTATTTGAGTTAGTGAACGACGAAACGACGACGGGCTACACTCGTTTTAGTGTATTTAATTCTGTTTAATTTTGGCTCCCACCTCCTCTGCATGCAAAGCTAGGATATTACAAGCGGATCTTTATGCACCATGTTTTATGGAAGTGTCTGTCTATAGCACGGCTCTCTGCATGCATACGCGTGAAGGCACCTCTCCCTTATCATCTTTGACGGACTGAAAACTTTAATTTAAAACTTAGACATGGACTTACGCAATAAGTAAGCAAATTACAATGTTCATGTCGAAGCCAGCCGCGAGACAAAGTTTGCATTCAATAGCGTTCTTTTCACACATACGCAATAACGTGTGAGTAGTTCGGCTGGCGAAACGAATTTGGAGTTGCACGGCGAATTTTGTGGATATGGGTTTCGCTAGGGTAGCGCTCGAGGTCGTTGTGTCATGGGTAACGTCAAAGTAGGGACCATTAGCGGAGATCTCGGGAGCTCTTGTGCTATGTGATGAACATAAGAATGAAACAAAATTTTCTATCGTCAGCACTGGTTGCGCACTACACAAATTTTAAAAGCCACAATGACAATGATTTTGTAATAGCCTGTCTCTGACTAACGACATGTCGATCTGTTAATGGGGTCTTGTAAGTCAAGTAAATGGATGATGTTGTGGGTAGCATGGGTTATGAGCAATAATGGCATTCATCCTGTTTTATGAGAAGTAATGAAGACACCTTCCTTTGATGGGTGTGCGCCAACTGGGCAAAATAATACATTGGTAAAACATTTTAGCAATACCTTCTTTTTATTTACGTAACAAAAGTTATGGAAACGTTTTACTACTCATGTCTAAGTTTCATACATTTGTCATGATATATTATGGTGTATTGATGACTGCTCTTTCAGTAGTTAGTCTTTTTTATTCTTGTTATTTCTATTTCATTAAATTTGGGGGGGGGGGCTGGAAAAGGGTATGCCAATTGACGTAAATGGCAGACATTCCGATTGCCATGAAGACAAATGCTTCGGCCAAACTTCCGGCCCGTAGCCATCTGCAAGGGTTTGGAGAGAAATAAGTTAATGTTTCAAATGACATCTTCATGGAGACAACATTAACATCTTTCACTTTAATTACATGTAGGAATAATGTGGACAAGAGGGGGAGCATTGCTCCGGAATTCTCCCTCTCTAAGCTACCTGGATACTGTCCCCAAAAATCGAAAATTCCATTGAAGTGTGAATAAAAACATTCAGTTCTGCTGGTTCTTCTCAAATAGATTTGCATATGCAGATATGGCAGTTAACATTGAAGTAAATAAATAAAATCAAATTGAGAGAATAGTTGGGTAGATTTGTGACGAAATGTACCTTAACCCCTTAAAATTCCTACAAGGAGATTTTAATGGGTTTTTGTTAGATTTGGATGTAGGGAACAACATATCAATAATCCAAAAAATCTGTTCACGGGGTATTTGTTTAAATTTGTCATCCCCAAAATGGCCGTTAATTGCCTATAAAATGGCAAAAAATCTTAAAGATCTTCAAATGAGATCACTTCTCAGAACATCTCACAAAGTTTTGTTAAATAGTTTCTGATGATACTTTTCTCGGCTCCCTATTGAAGGCGAACAAGCGAGACAATGATATAAAAAATTATGAATAACCCTAACCTACTAAATTTAAAAGGTTGCTACTGATGAAGCTCCGCTATAATAACGCAAGAGGGCAGAAACTGGTCTAGCTTGATCATAAGAATCAAACTAATTTTCTTGACCCCGCTTGCCCCCACAGGGGGAATAAAACGTTAAAAATTCCGCCAGCCCCAAAGAGCTACAGTGGAATTATTTTGTCTTACAACCCCGGCCAAACTCATAAAGTCTATATTTCTTTCGCATGAGTCACATAGATAGACTCGGGCTTTTCCTAAAAAATGTGCGGTTCGACTACTGTCACGTGACGTCAGATGGTGGCACCACCTACCCTTACTTTACCTCATTTTAAAGGTAAATATACCTATAATAACACACGTTGCTGATTGCAGGAAGTTCTGCTGTACTCAAATTTTGTTTCACATGATGGTATTATGATTAAAGTGACCAACAGTACTAGTGAAGACCTCTAGCTTTCATAATTCACCTATGATCTTACACTTAAGTCACAAAAGCTAGCCAATACGATTGTGCTTTGCCTACTATAGAATACATGCAATATATGAAGTCTTTAGCATTTTTATGATGTAGACAAATTTCAAGTGGCGTAGCTCACTGGTGAGACAAACAAAATTGTGGTTTTTTCTCTCACCAGGTTTGTTCCAGGATTTGCCCGACCAGGCTCTCTGACGGGGTGACTCTTCCGTAGCTGATTTAGGGTTGCTAATTGTTTAATATTAGTGTTTCGATTTGACAAAATGAATTGTCATGAAGTTGTGCTTGTCTACAGATAATAATACAGAAAATAAGTGCCCAGTCAGTTCAAGTGGTAGGCTGGTAGCATCACTGTTTGATGTGTATTGGATACGAACATATCCCTGTAGAGTTAACTTTAAGCTGTTACGTTAGGTTGTATCACATGTGCACGTTAATGGGCAAAGCAGCAGTGTTAAGTGCAGTTACAGCTTTGTTATAAAAGGTACTGTACAACCTACATAACGGTAATACTTCAGTCATTGCTACGTCATCGACAGTACGATACATGGCAAGGCACATTGCAACACAAAAGACACTGGGTTTAGCTTCCCAAAGGTTTGGTTGCATCCGTTTTGAATCAAGTTTTGCTGTTACAATCCTTTGCAATGCAGCTACAATTTAAAACAAATACATAAAGTACATACCATCGGAAGCTTTCTAAGACTGGTGGCTGAACCTTTCAACTCCTGCGTTTTGACAGTTTCTAAGTGAAGGCTACTATTTCGGATGTTTGTAGACAAAAGATCGTCGTACTGAAAATTATTGGGAGCTTCAGCCCCCATCCCTAGCCTGCCTGATTTAAGCTGTGATCATACTGTGATTTTTTAGAGTCAGTTAAATATTTGAGCGTGTCATTTCAATGCAAACTATGTGTAATTGATCCACTGTCATGTGAGTCTTGATAGCAAGCAGTAGTTGTAGATTCGCTCTTTGCTGCTTCCAAGCTGTGGGTTACTGACGTAAGCTTGCTCCTATAGTTACGTGGATTTGAGACAAAATGTACCCACCCATCCCCTACCATTCCAGTTTCTGTGCAAGGATTTCATTCAGCTTCGGCACCGCTGGACTTGAGACCAACATATCACAAGTCAAATAACCTGCTTTCAGTCCCAAAGAAATCAGTGCCACCTCTGACGAAAGCTTGGTTGACTCTGTGTTCTTACACGGCTAACCCGTTGAAACCCTCCACTTAGATCTATATCAACAGTCTATCGAAGTATGTTCAAGGAAATTGATTGAAATGAATTATTTGCAAAATGACAGATATTATGATGAACATATATGTAGGTCTAGATACAAATTACACATTTGACTGATGACAGGGAATTCCTTCCACTCATGGTCGAATTGACATAATGCTATTACATTTGAATTTAAAAACAGTATGGTACAGTTAACCAGTAGCTGCCCAAATCACTTGTGACTATGCAAAACATGTAAAAATTAGGATCAGACCGCCATTGCCTTTCCTACAGAAAGTGTGTGAAATACTACTTGGTCTTCTTAGGTTTTGGCATTTAGGTGGTAGAAAAATAACTTTTAGTGGTTGATGCCATCAGAATTAGCTTTGGTTATCATAAAAAAATACCAGGTTTGACTTATAGCCTGTTTGGTGAAGTCAATTTTTAAACAAAAGAAAAGCAGCATTATGGAAGAACTCAGAACAGTCATACATTCCAGAGTTTCAAAAGCGAGGGGAGGGGTCAGGGGGTAAGGCACATTACGGGCATGTCCCCGTTACAGCTAATTGTATTGTACACAGACACCTATGCTGATCCGGTCACGTGACACCCAAGTTAACCTGCTTTTAGTCGGATTCGGAGATGATAATCAACACATCTAACGGGTTCGCACCCTAATGTAAGTGGTCAACAAACAGAAATGGGGTGGGGGTCATGTGTACACTGCTACGTAAATTTTTGTGCAGGAGCGAACGAAGGGCATGTGATGCGCCACTGTATGCAAGTGACCAAACGACGGATACATTTAGTGTAAAACTTGTTGCAGTCAAATCATAAGCGTGAAGTAGGTTATTGGTTCAAAAGCTTTACTGAAAATGACGCACATGCATGGATGTCTAATTTAAGAATATGATGGAAGCTATATACTTAAGTGCTTTTACGATTTTTAACGCAATAACTGACAAATAAGTTTTGAAGTATTAACCATCATTTTTGGTATCAAACTAAAGCTATTATAACATAGAACCAAACTGCAAGTAAACAAGGGGCATATCAGTTGCAGGCCCCAAAATATGATTTTAAGGCCATTTAAAGTCAAATTAGGTCGAAATTGTATAACCCACTACTTGCGTGCAAGGACAGCATAACACTTGAATACACTCCAGCTGCAGTTTGTTATATGAAAATAGGCCCGCAATGTCTGTATAACTGGGTCATTGCAAATAACTGGATCATAGCAGAGGTATATTGAAAAAGTTCAAGTAGTTCAGGAATTATAGTTTTCAGAAAAGAATGGTGCATTACTTCACTTCAATTATGAAAGCTACCTGTGCCCTATTTAGTAATTTTGCAGGAAAATAAGTTTTTACGGGATAAGATTACGTAGCTGAAAAGTCAAATGTGGAGTGATTTCTTCCGTCCGTACTACATTTAACAAAATGTGTCAAACAAGCAGTAGTACACTCATGTGTGAATATATGGGTCTTCGCAATTCTAATTTTTCACTTCTGAAAGACATTTAAAATATCTGATCCGCCTACATTACCCTAAACCAAATGTCAGAGGCCTTAATAATATTAGTTGCCCATTACTAGGTTAACACAAGTTTTTAGCAAGAGAATGATCACATTTTTACAAATTTTTCAGTGAATAAGTAGCTGAGGTTCAACACTGCCCTCTCTAGAAATTGTGAAAATTGGGCCTTATAAAGTTCTTTGCGGTAGCATAGGTACATGGTTTGGGAAACTATTTCAAATGTTGTAAAATCAATTTTTTTCAAAATCAAATATTGCCTTGAAAACCATTTTCAACTTTTAAAATCATAACTTTGCCCATACAATTTACAATTTTGACTTAAAATCTCAATGGCTTGACACAAATTTGTACTTTCAAAAATCTAAAATTTCATACAGTTGACTATTAATGTCACTTTTATTTTTGAAGTGCAGATTGGGTCGTACAATCCCGTCCCTAATGGTATTTATTTGACTTCAAAAGTCAAAACTTTGACCTAAATCTCATTACCTCTTTATTCCATTAGGGGACTTCTGACCTCATAATGTTGACTTCAAACTGAAATCCTGTTTCAGCCAGATAACTGTGACTTTTCAATCCTTTTTATTTCATTATTTTGACTCTGACATTATTGTTTAAAAATAATAAGCCAAAGTTGAGACTTGAAATGTTAAAAAGTGCCTGATGTTTAAGTCAACATTTTGCAGATAAAAGAGCGGCCTTAATGGAATGGAAAGTTCATGTAAAGACTGAATGTAAAAATATTAAAATAGTCATGATAATCGAATTTAAGTCACAGTTATGGCTTTAAAAAAATGAGTAACACTACGAGTGTACTTTAAGTTATTAAAATTAAATCTTTACACTAAAACAGTCAAAAATGTATGGAATAAATAATAACTTTTATCACATTTTAAGAAGGAATAATAAGATCTTAACAAATAATTTGGTATAATAGGATTTTAAGTTGAAATTTTGCAATAATTCTAACTTAAAATAGTTATAATACTTGGTTTCATAAGGAACAGGTCATCTTTAAAGGTCCCATTTAGGACAGCTTTAGTTGTTTTTCCAGTTCCCATGTCTCTTGGCAATCGTGGCGACTATAAGACCTCATCTTAAAATATTTCAAATTACGCAACCGATTTTGGACATCAGCCACTAGATTATTAAAGCATTGAATGCTTCTTCTCGCTTAAAGATCTGTAGCAATGTTCACGTTAGCTAAGTTATGAGGACCGTATCTCAACTAGCAAAGGGCCTGCAAGTCCCTAAAATTTGAAAAAAGACTGTTAGAGTGAAAAAATACATTTTCGAATTGCCATATTTCCAAAAATGAGATGGATTAATATGCAGCTTTGACACTAGGTTTTGTTCACATAGCTATTAATCACCCCACATCTGAATAATCAGCCAATGATCTAATTTCTGTGAAAAGATACCAGCTTTCAATATACCACGAAATGGGGCTTGTACCTTTCTTTCTGAGAACATGCTTTTGCCCAATACCTTTCTGAGGTCTGTAACTTCTAATGAGCCCCCTGTATATTTATCTAAAGCTTTCGACACCATCGACCACCAAATTCTTTTACAGAAATTATCCCATTACGGAGTAAGAGGCTCTGCCAATCTCTGATTTGAAAGTTACCTTTCTTCAAGTTCACGGCAGCAGTTCACGACTGTTAATAATGTTCATTCTACTCTTCTTGACATAACTTGTGGTGTTCCTCAAGGGTCTATTTTAAGACCTTTGCTTTTTATTATCTATGTGACCGATATCTGCAATGTTTTAAAGTCATGCTCTTTAGTACTTTTTGCAGATGATACTAACATATTCTTTACTGATAGTAATGATAATCTAAAAAATACTGTGAATTGTGAATTGAGTAAATTTTATGCATGGGTTGTTTCCAATAAGTTGTCGCTGAATGTAGATAAGACCAACTTTATGGTGTTTTCTCTGGGTAAATCTAATAATTTAAATATTAGTATCAATAATGCACCCTTACAGAGAGTTAGACAGCAGAATTCTTAGGTGTCTACATTGACGACAAGCTTACGTGGGGGAATCATATTAGCTATATAGCAACTCAAGTCTCGAAAGGCGTAGGTATTCTAGCTTAGTTTCAATTTACCCTACCCGTAAAGGCACTGAGATTAATATATTTAAGTCTTATTCTTCCTTAACTCTCATACTGCTGTAGTGTCTGGTCAGGTGCGAATAAATCTGTACTCAATAAGTTGGTAATTCTTCAGGAAAGGGCCGTCAGGCACATGACTTGTTCTGCTCCACGGGACCCAACCAGTAGTTTGTTTGCCTCATTTAAATGCTTAAATTATCTGTTATCATTACTCTGAGCTTAGCAATGTATACATATCGTTGTTTGAATAATTAACTACCAAGTTCTTTTTCTTCCTTCTACACAGTAAATATGTACATTCCTTCAATACCAGACGATCTGCTGCTACTCCATCCTGTCTTAGTCGATCAAAATTATCATAAAAGGAGCCTCAAGTATCGGTCAACTTTTGTTTGGAATATGCTGCCCCAGAATTGTCGGTCAAGACCCTCTATAGTGTCACTAAGAAGAAGCTTACTCTCATTTTTTCTAACTTCTTACTAATTGTCGTAGATGGGTGGGTGGGTGGTTGGTATTTGGTGGGTGAGTTTGGGTGGGGTTTTCGTTTTTTCTGTATTTTGTTTCTTTCTTTGTTTCCTTCTTCGGGTGTGTTCTTGTATTTCAGCCCACGAGGGTTTTTTAGAACACTTCCTTCCACAGTGATCATTTTCTTGTTTCTTTTTCAAACCCATTTTTCTTAATCATTTTAAGTATTGTGGAAAAACAAATAAACGAAATGAAATAAGCTTCAGTACTTAAAATGTCACTAGAATCATTCAGTTTTACATAAAACCCTTTAAAAGACCATAAGTTACATGTGTGTCTTCAACTTCAGTTATAAGGACCATTATACGAAGGGGTTTAAATCTTCAATGAAATATTTTCACAGACGTCATTATGACGTAATCATTGTTATTTGGAACGTAACTTGAAATGTTTGTCCAAGATATACATAAAAACATTTCCAAGCGCAAAAATGCCAATTAAACCTACATCACATACACCTTTTGGAGATAAAGTAGGAAAAAGTGTTGAAAAAATTTTGGATTTGACCTAATTTCGGCCCTTCCATTGGTTGATTTTTGTGATTTTTTTCCCGGGTACAATATACACCTCGGCTAATACAGAAATGAATAGGACTCACTTGCAAGAAGTTTTTAGGGTTAAACCGACTAGAATGTTTTAGTTTTTGCCTTCATTTCCAAACATTACTATGGCTGGGAACGTCATATGAAATGGATGTATGTTGAAAGTTTACGTGGGCCTATTGCTTAATATGAACATGTCATCACGTTTCTAATATTTTCAAAAGAATTATTTAATCCCGAATGATAATTTTTATTCATGTGATGGTTCTTGATTAACGTTTGCAAGTTTGCCACTGTTTTAATTAATAATTTAAACTTCAGTAAACATTGTAAAAAAGCCACATCAAACTACTTTCTTTCATATCACAATGTCAACTTCACAGGATGTCTTACAGTGTCGTGTTATCGTGTTGTCTTGTGGTCTTTCTAATCATAGGCGTAGGAAGCTGTTTGAGACTGGGGGGCTGAACCTTGTTTCGGATCGCCGTCCTGGAGAAGGGGTCTAAGGGGAAGCCCCTTAGGAAAACATTTTGATATTTTAGGGTCTTAAGTTACAATTTGGCGCACCATTTTGGGAAGATTTTAAGGAAAATCAATGCAATTTTTTACTTTTCTTACTCCTTTGGAAAAATGTTTGATATTTTAGGGTCCTTAGTTACAATTTGGGTGCATCATTTTGGAAAAACATTAAGGTAAATTACTGCAAAAGTTCGACATTTCTTAGTCTTTTGGAAAATTTTGTGATATTTGTGGGTCCTAAGATGCAATTTGGTGCATCGTTTTGGAAAAATTTTAAGGTAAATTACTAGAAAATTTTGACATCTTTTAGTCCTTTGGAAAATTTTGTGATATTTGTGGCCCCAAGATGCAATTTAGTGCATCATTTTGGAAAACATTTAAGGTAAATTACTGCACATTTTTGACATTCTTTAGCCCTTTAGAAAATTTTTTGATATTTGAGGGTCCATAGATGCAATCTGGTGCATCATTTTGGACAAATTATAAGGTTGTTTACTGAAATGGTTTTATTTTTCTTAGCCCCTTGAAAATTATTTTGATATTTGTGGGCCCTTAGATGAAAATTGGTGCATTATTTTGGACAAATTTCAAGGTATATTACTGCGCATTTTTGAAATTTCTTAGTCCTTTTGAAAAATGTTTGATATTTGAGGGTCCTTAGATGCAATCTGGTGCATTATTTTGGACAAATTCTAAGGTAAATTACTGCAAGTTTTCGACATTTCTTACAGAAGAGACAGAAAACGGATCTTCGTGCTTGGAAAGTGGGGGGCTAAAGCATACTTCAGCCCCCCACAAATTTCCCTGGAGGGGGCTTTCGCCCCCAGCCCCCCCGCTTCCTACGACCTTGGTACTAATGTCTTGTGGCCGGTATTGCAGTTAGTATACAGTTGTGAATCCCGGGGTTCTAAACGTTTACGATTGAAAGGGGGTTGGGGTGGCTACCGAATTTCTGCATGTGACTACGAAACGGTCGGGAGCAAGGATCGTGTCTACACAATTGTTTTTCTTTCCCCTTTCACTCGCATTATGAATATCATGGATTGGGGATGAGGAACGTCAGATTGGAATAAGGGTCCCCTAAAAGGCACTGGACTTTCTTGAGTGAAATTGCTTATGGGTGACAAAAGCGGTACCAGCTGTGAATGCGTTTAATGTTAGTCATGTCGTATAATGACAGCTTGTACTATTCTGTTCCCATATGTGCAATAAAAAATTATGATATTGATATTTAAGTAAAGCCGCAGCGTTTATCCATAGTTTCCAACCAGTTTTTGCAGTAATTTTTTTAATGGTTAAATAAACGATTAACGTGTGCTTCAAGCCTATTATCGTATGAAAGTAACAATATAATTTGCTGTTCATTACAACTTATCAGGTCAAGTCTGTATTTAAGAAAAACGGTTCATTAAAAGAATAGGATTATTCAGCATCTTCCGTGCAATTTTATGAGAAAGTGAACACTGATTGCCTGAAGATTGGCCGGCGGGGTATACTGAAAATGTTCATTGTGCATTCAGCAAAAGCTCGTCATTGTATCCATGTGGAGCAAGTTGAGCAAGTTACTTGCTCAACTCACGTTGAGAGCTAATCTCCGCTTGAAGGCACAAAAAGTTCAAACTTGAAGACCAAAGCAACGTAGGCTCTGTGAAGAAAGGTTTATTCATGTACAGTCATAAGAGAACAGCAAAAAAAAAAAAAAAAGCTGGTAGTGGCTTGACATCCACTACTGTTGTAAATTTGCTCTACCATCAACGTATTGAGCACATTTTATATCGGACGAACAGTCCTTCTGCAATATGAAATATGAAATATATATATATATATATATATAGAAAATCATAGCAAATGCAATAAAGAGCATAACTGGTTGATTAACGGAGTACAAAATCTGCAATTTTTGTACTCCGTTAATCAACCAGTTATGCTCTTTATTGCTATTATTTTCTATTTTAATCTTGGAGTATACGTGGAACTTAACTATAATTCTACTATATATATATATATATATATTCTGGTATATATATATATATATATGTATATGTATATGTATATTCTGGTATGCAAGAGACAATTTCCTTCTTACCTTTTATATATAACGTCAAGTCTTCCGTTTTTTTTGTTGCTACTGGAGTTTTCTAAAGTGAAGAAATTGTCAGAATTGATTAGAAAGCTAAGTGATAACTTCCTAGTAGCGCGCACGTAATGGGAGATTCTTTTGAAGAAACTTTCTAAGGCTTTGCAATGACACTACGAAAGCCTTCCTCCCTCTTCATGGGTTAAGAAGTTTGGCATTAAAGACCTTTTTCTTTCAAATGTGTTAAAACCTAGGTCCAAAATCCTTAAAAACTTACGCTGTCTTCTACAACAGCTTCGTCCTTGCCTGCATCGTCAGATTTACCTAGCAAAGACAGAATACTGACATTAAACAGATTTTCCATATTAGATGGAAGATTTCTTGTCATCCAAAATGAAACAAAAGGTGACTTGCGGCTTAGTTAACCTGTTTGCACTGTTTGTTGGAAACAATGATGTAAACTGCATTAAAGGTTGCATGTTCAGATATTTAACCTTTGCAGACGTAGGGCTATTTGTAAAATTCTTTCTTCTTAGATTGCAGTAATGTTTTAATATAGGGCAATCAACTTTATTTTATTTGTTACAACCTAAAAATTAAGTAATTCAATTACCCCATGTCTGGCGTATTCAGGAGACTTACCATCAGTCATTTTCCTGTCTTCATCGGTGGCTTTCACCTGCATGAGAATGGTGCAAATTGATATCAATTTTCAAAATTTCAATTAAAAATTATTTAACAAACAGAGAGTAATCACAAAAAGGACGTTGTGGTTAATAGAAACGATTCTCCTGGTCATGATAGTATCTATTAAAGACTACACATAGTATGTATATACATATATCAGTGTTGTAACGAGTCACCCTTAGGTCGAGTCACAAGCCAAGTCAAGTCAAGTCAAGTCAACGGTGGGCAAGTGGCAAGTCAAGTCAAGTCAAGTCATTCGTCACATTGCTCAAGTCAAGTCAAATCTGACACATTTTCAAGTCAAGTCAAGTCAACACAAAGGCCAAGTCAAGTCAGACATTTTGGTCGAGTCAACTCGAGTCAGTTCTGGTGTCTACAAGTCAACGCAAGTCACACTATCACATAATCATAGCAAATTTAAAACTGGTTATTTTTCTAAATTTGGTGAGACCTCGAGACAACTGGTTTGCTTTGCCTCTTCTGAAGTGTACCTGGCACTGACTGCAATCTTTTTCAATGGTATGTCACAGGTACATTGTTTTCACATAACTTTACATGCAATTTGCCAGGAGTATCCAGCACATACCAAGGTACCACACGTAACTTGCATCCAACACACAAATGCTAAAAACCACTCAAGCAAACAATGCTAATGTATATCTGTTGTGAACAGCATCCGCCGCGAGAGGTTGTTGATTGGGGGACCATAGAAGATGATGCACCCAGAAGCCAATGTAAATCGTGCGCATTTGCATCGGAAGTGGAATGCACCCTTCCATTGTCACCTTGTGCAGGTGATGTCCTGGGGAGGGGTCTAAGGGTGCCCCCTCCCCTTTCGGGAATTTTTGTTCATTTACGATGGCTTAGATGCAAAATGGTGCTATCCTTGATAAAGTTTCGAACTAATCATATATTGGAAGGTTTTCACAATTAAGTAAATTCTTACTTTGGTTGACTCTAAACGAAAGGTGTGTTGTCTGAGTGGAGGGGTAAAAACTCATCCCCTTGAAAAATTCTTGTTTAGTTAATGTAGCTTAGATGCAAAATGCAGTTATCTTTGGCAAATCTCTCAATTAATTGCATGCTTAGAAATAATCACTATCATTATTTAGTGATATTTTGGCTGTGACGTGGCACTCGTTGTAAAAAAATGTGAAAAGACAAATGCATGCTACGAAAGTAACCGTATATGCTACCTATGATATTACATTGTTCTAAAGTTCTCTACTGATGCTGGGTCCCTGCAGAGGTCGATGCCGGTATACTTTTTCGTAAAAGTGTTTTGGTCAAAATCGATTATAACATATGGAGTGTGTACTGTGACAAATGCGCGCAAAGCACGCCGAAATTTTGCATTGAAAATCATTTCCACAACACAAGTTGTGTGCAGACTTTGCATTGAGACACTTTAAATTCCTAACAAAATGCATCCGCCAATCAGGGAGTGAGCCGTCTGTCTAGAAATTCGTAAAAGCGTTCAATTTTCATAAAATATGTATTTCCCTTCATTCCACTACTTTGCATTCTTGCAGTTCTCTGCTCCCCCATAATGACTTCTATGAACAAGAGCAATGGCGAATTGGAAAAACCTCACCACTGAATAATACAAATATGTTTGAGACTATACTGAAAGTAAAGACAGTCATGCCGTGGGGCTGCACACGCGCAGAGCGTGCGAACATTTTAGTCCGTTAAGGCGGATAGTCGAGAATTTAGGCAGATTGAGAACGACTTGTGATAAAAAATGATATAGATTCATCATTCAGTCAGAAACACACCTCACCCCCTCACAGAAGTCTATCGCTTAGACGCCTTTGCGGCTCATGTTAATATTTTCGGAAATCGATTGAGGGCACGTGCTTCCCTTGCCCCCACTCCTGTGCCGGCGCCACTGGCTGAGAATAACGATTATTAGCACTGTGAACTTGATGCAGGTAATCAGGCAGTTGCTAGTAAGTTACACTGCTGCTTAATTAGTTTTGGTTATCTGTGCTGTGAATGTTCACCGTAAGTTTGACACAAAAAGTGGTTAAGGCGGTTTTACATTTTTCTTAGAGTGTAGTCCGCTTCCAAGTTTTAGTGCATAGTTGCATACTAACAACATCGGTCTGAACGTGAAAAGCCCTCCCCACGTGTTTGAACAACCCATTTAAAACGCCAATATTTAAGACAACACATCGCTAAGCTTCACATGTGGTCTATTATCCTTATAGCATTCTGTCTACCTCTCAAAATTTCAGGAGAAACTCAAGTTAGATATAAACCATAAAACAGATTTGTAATATTAATACTGGTAGATGGTTATATCATTTTTAATAACACATCGACATGTTCATGTTATATAGTGCCTGTAAGATGGTACCGCACCATATCGCAGTCCCCTTTACAACTTGGACTTGGTTGTACCTCAGCAAGTTTAACGTTACTCCTGCACATTCACAGGCCGCTAAATATCAATAGGGTAAAGAACGCTACCCCCAGCCTGTGTCAGACCAATGACCAATCAAATTGTCTAATTTCATGACATTTGACCTTTTGAAAACTTGAAAATAGAGGGGGATTCGCGTCTTTGCGATGAATGAAGTTGAATTACTTCTCTCGGCAATTCTGGACTTAAAATGTTAATTTGCTACCATGACTTTTCTTCTCAATACCTTACAGGAATATTATAGTCGTTTTGATCACTGCGATCTTTTTGGAAGGGCCAAAAACTTGAGATGAAATAGCAACTTTTCGCGCCCTAATATTTACTTTGTAACTAAGTGTCACAGGTCACAAGTTTACTAGTTCATAATTATTCATGAGTTGAGGGTTCCGTACAGGGTTCTCTTGGGCTTCT
>WURT03050217.1:0-11907 GCA_009936505.3 Holothuria glaberrima
AACAGTTCTTACATA
This sequence comes from Holothuria glaberrima, assembly GCA_009936505.3. Classification (NCBI taxonomy): domain Eukaryota; kingdom Metazoa; phylum Echinodermata; class Holothuroidea; order Aspidochirotida; family Holothuriidae; genus Holothuria; species Holothuria glaberrima. The sequence goes on from WURT03050217.1 coordinate 16, forward strand.
GCGCAAATACTATAAACATATTCAAATGCGCTTTACATTAAAAAGTACAAAATAAACGAAATTTAAAACAAGCTAAATGATAAAACGTTAAGAATATACAGTACGAAAAAGGGGAGTTTTAGTTTACTCTTAAAAGAATTAAAGTTTTTCTGAAATTAGATGGCAAGGAATTCCATAAATAAGGAGCTGCATAACTGAAGCTTCTGGTGCCGAAGTTTGAAGTTTTGACTTTTTTGTCATTAAGAAGAAACTGAGAAGTGGAGCGTAATGTACGTAAGGGAGAATATGGATAAGATGGTAAATACATTTCAAATTAAGAATCAAAATCCTTAAAATAATTCGTTTATTGACAGGAAGCCAATGCAATTTATAAAGGATAGGTGAAATATTACCGTATTTCGAAGTACCCGTTACAAGTCGTGAAGCTGCGTTTTGAACTTTTTGAAGTTTAGCGATAGTTATGATGGCAAGTTAAAATACAAGGCATTACAATTGTCTAAGTGAGAAGTCACAAATGTATGAACAAGAGAATTACAGGTGGTATCGTCTAAATATTTTCGGATATGCCAAAGCTTATGAATGCCAAACGAAGCTTTTTTGCAGACATTTGCAATATGCAAGTCAAGTGAGAGATTCTTGTCAAAAAGAACACCCAGGTTACGAATATAGTCTACAGTACGTATAACAGCAGTGCCAACCTGAACAGTAATGTCAGCGAGTTTAGAAAGTTGACGTTTCGAGCCCATTCCAATGAGTTCAGTCTTAGTATCATTCAGTTTAAGATTGTTAGAAACCAACAGCGGGCCTCGGCGACACAATTCTCTATAGCGGAGATTGCATTAACCTTGGCAGTATCGTCATTGGGATTAAAAGCAAGATAGAACTGACTGTCATCGGCATAACCCTGACAACTAGGGAGGTGTTTATACATCGCATTATAAAGCTGTGGGATAAATGAGTAGTTAAGAGCATAGGCCTTGTACAACTATCCTGAGGGACACCTTGTTTCAAAAAGAAATCTTTGGAAATCATTCCATCTATCGAAACTTTTTGACGACGGTTACAGAGGTACTCCTGAAACCACTTTAAGATCAAACCTTTAATATTAATACGATCGACAAGATTAGGTAGAGTGGTAGTAGAGTAGGTGGTAATTTAATGGTATCAAATGCTGCCGATAAGTCACGCATGAGAAGAACAGTTACCTTTCCTACATCCATATTGTTCAAAATATCTGAATATACTCTAAGTAATATTGTTTCAGTACTATGGTGCTTACGATACGCAGAGTTAATAACGGGTAATAGGTTGTTCATAGACAAATGTTTTTCAAATTGTTCCATAACTGCACTCTCCACCAGTTTTGAAAGGTATGGAAGATTACTCACAGGCCGATAATAAGCAAAGTCTAAGGTAGGCCCCATGGTTTAAAAATGAAGTGGATTATGTGCGGTCTTTGTACAATTTTACGTGTGGAGCAAGGGAATACAAATCGATGGGGGTTCACTATGTGATGGCGAAGCCGAAACATGCAATCTCCGAAGGAGTGATAACCTAATCGGGTGTGAGCCTCCTCCTCGAGAAAAACAATCCCAACGAAACCCTTTAAAACGCAAGTTTCGCAAATGGCAAACATTTCTAATGAATTTTAATATTACATATAAGGCATTTGACTTTTGCAATTCCGGAATAGGATAACCAGTATAATGGTTATTCATCAGTCAACTGGAAAAGACAAGGAGTCAGGGATCACTCCAAGAAAAAAATTAATATTTACATTGTTTAATACATTTTGCAGGCATCTGGCGATTAAACTAATTTACGAATATTTCAGAGCTCCATTAAGAGGGGTAATACTTACCATTTTATCTCCACTTTATGAAAACTTTTTCGCGAGCACGATGGAAATGTTTAGCATCTTCTAAAGCTCCAACGTATATAAAGAATATTAGTTTTATAAGAGGCCCCTGCTGCCATATGATAACCAAACAAAATATGAAACAGGCTATATCTTATTTTTTAATATTCTGGAGAATCTGGTGGGATGTTTGTATAGGCCATCCTCTTTGTCAAAACGTGGGGATATATTCCCATCCTCTCCGGGTTTTCCGGCTATGGAGCGGAGTGTTCACGATCATGTCAAAATGAAAAAAGGAGAAAGGAATGAAAGAAAACTTAAAAGGGCTTATTGAGGTGGTTAATCAAATTCATAATTTTTCTCACACATGTTGAGATTTTCTCACATCTTGATGGTAAATACACAAACTAAGAGAGTCTGCACATCTGATACACAAATGAAATGGCAATGATACAGTAATTGATGATTAACTTCATTTATTACAAATTTGTGACCATATATCTTTTTCCATTGTTATAAATCATATGGAACCCCTGTCCGCAAAATCAACAATTCTTGGCATTTTGGGTAACTATAGGAAGTGATACATGAGTAATGAGACTTATTAGAATATTTTTATGCAATGATTTCCTTCAAACTCGCCACACAAAAAATCGTTATCAACGCAATAAGCCCCTTTAAATTGACCAACATTTGTGCACAGAGATGTCCTTAGCTCGTTTGTAGTCTGTCGAACTGTCTTTGTCAACAGCTGTACAACAGTAGTCGCACACAACCTTTGTCAACAGTCATCATCAACACTAATGAGACGGACAGGCTGAAAGTGAAATGTCCTGAAGGTGCTGTCTCAACTACAAACTGCAATGAAGTGAAGAAAAGAGGTTTGTTTTCCTACAATTTGAAATTGCGTCATCACTAATTTTAGTTAGTTTGTTACTGCAACTTAAAGGATGCAGCTAAAAGCAGCTTACAGCTTGCTATGCAACGTAAATAGGGTTTTGAACTAAAAGATGGTCAATTTAAAGAAATACCTTTACTGTAATTCTTGTTTAAATTTGTATTTTATTTTGTTATATTAAATGTTAAAATTGAAGGCTTCTATACGACATGACATTTTGAAGATGGGAAACACGCACGATCGTATAAGCCCATCTAAAGAGATCTTACATACATATGATACCTTCTATAAAGAAATAAATGTTATTAAAGATTTTCATAGTTATAACAGAGCTGCCAAAAGGCAATGAGACAACGAAATCTTTTCTTGGATTTTGAAAGAAATTCACGTTAAGTAGATTAATTGGAAACTATATCTTTAAATGGAGTTGTGAGGAATGATACTTTTAAAATTCGTACATTTACTTACGCACGTCTGGCTTCATGTCATTTGAGCTTAACGTTCGACGGTATTATAGAAATTCAAGCTTCTAGAAGAAACCACGAAGAGATTTTGTTTGAGAGTATGATTTAACCATGTGTTACCAAGCCCCCACCCCCCCCCCATTTGTTCCATCTTTGAACATTGGGTATCTAAATCCGCAAAACATCCAACATTTAAATTCCAGTTTTATTCTTTACTTAAACCTCTCTATTTGTCTTGTTACAGGATCAGCTGTGTTTACTTACAAGTTCAAAGTCTCATGGGAGCATCAATCCTGCATCATTACATGCCAGGTAAAAAAGAAGGCCAATGTTTACGTTTGCAGCATAACCTTTACAATAAAAGTTTCCTTTAATAAAACATTCACTCACAATTCAATAGTATCTACTACAGTTTTGGCTGCATCTCCTCCTGTTAATGAAACAGCTTTCACTACCTTTTCGTTGTAGAATATTACTCTTGCACCGGCTTATACTACAATGAAAGTTGAAGATAAGAAGAATAACAACATAAACTCAGACACTGACAAACCTGCTTCCTCTGTGATAATAGCGGTGTGCATCCTAGTTTTCATTGTAGTTATAGTGGCATTTGTTGTAACCTTTCGCATCTTTTCTTCAAGATGTCAGTCCACCCCAACTGCAAACGTAGTCAGTTTACCCACTGATGATAATATTCCTATCAGTCCGACTTATACAAATGTCAATCAGCATTCAAACTGGCTTTTGAAAGGCGATGATCGGTTAAAAGAGCCAGAAGTTCTAAGTACCGATGGTCTTTATTCTGAGGTTGATGGTGCTGGACAGGAAGAACCTACATCTCATCCTCCTAATTCTCGGAAAGTAGAAACTCCAATCGCAAATGACTACTATTCTGAAATTAATACATCTGACGTTAAGTTAAAGATAATGGAAAAAGGGCAAGAAACTGACAGTGCCTTGTACTCCAAAGTTCACAAAGGGGAAAAGCAGAAAAGACAGAAAGAATACACATCCTCTCAACAAATCTCTGGTGATGAACCAAGTGTTTCTGACGTTCCCATATACCACGTGTTGGAAGAATCTAAGAGATCTGACCACGATACTGTAGATGATGCTTCCCCTTCTCAATTTCTATATGCAATTGTACATAAGGATACGTAGAAACCAGGCCGAAGACAAGAGGAATGGGAATCGCGTGCCACTTGATAAATAACACTTCAGAGACTAAAATTACTATTAGCTTAACATAAGTGTGCCGTGTAGGTTTTACAGGAAAAAGTCGGAACAGAACTCTCTTAAAAAGAGGCGATTGGTACAGGTGCATCACTTGATCTACACTAAGAAAATCAGTGCACTCTACATACTTTTGTGATAGAAGCATAATTTCGTCGTAATAATTGCATTTAAAACCAATATACTCAATCGAGCTGAGTTTCTAGTTAAATTATTCTTGGCACATATTGACTTAAAAAGCATTTAACGTTGGGTTGGAATTTCATACAAGTTCGTCTCACGTTCAGCTGCAAGCCTGCAGGCCACTTGTTAATATACCTTTACTACTTTGTCTTGCGTGTAAACAGTTTTTACTCGCTCACTCGTGTTAAATTTCAAAGTAGCTTTCCTGTGTGAGCCTTATTACGTGACTGTTCGTCACCTTTTTCTTGGGAGGGTAACCTAAAATTCAATTTACAGCTCTATACGAGAGTATTATGCTAAGTGAAGGACACAGTTTAAGCCACTCTTTCTTAAATCATATGCAAGACAATCTGATGTGACACCTGCGGTCATTTTTAAAACACTCTCAAAGATAATTCGGAACAAAATCACTAAATCTACTGTCTGGCTAAAAAACGAATCTCTTTGGAGAGCTGCAACCTACGGTTCACTTTCGTATCAGTTTCCTTAATTTGAGTCAAGGTGGAGTATATCTAAAATTGAAAACAGTCTCTACGAATTCCTTGTGCATTTTGAATATGCTCGTCCTATGATCCCACCTGCACGTTAACATAATTGTCAGTTGTGATAACAACTTTATTAACTTGCAAGAAATCAGTACCTGTTGCTCAGAATGATTGTTTCATTACCTGCTATAGAGTTCTTGACAATTGTCACTTAAAACGTATTTAAGTGCTATATATTTTCTGTTTTACATCTATTAATCATCATTGGAAAACTGTCGGCATTATGACGTTAATGTTATTGTCTGAATTTTTGCCATACTTACAATCTAATGTTTCAATTGAAATATGTAAATTCTAGTAATATCTAATGACAATGAGTTGAGCGTGCAGTTTGCTTTTAACCTTTGTATTTAGTATCCTGCCACGCTTACTTCCTCTTTCCTTTCCACTTTTAAATTGAGAGTGTTATATAAGTGTATAGGTTCTATTGATACAGATAATTAGGTACTACCTTTAGGCTAAAATATGGAAGAACAATGAATAGCAGAGAGTTATGTCACTGCTACGTTGACGTTTGACCAAACTCAATAGTTGTATGTCAACCGTTCCTACTACGTGAGTGTTTAGTAAGGTAATTATCATGACGTCTCCCTTAACATGATGTAAGTCTTGAATAACTAGTCGTGAAACTCGGAGGATTGGCAGTGTAGCATCTACCTGCACGTGCTAATAGCCGTGAAACAGTTTAATAGACGCCCATTATGAGAGAATCTATTTGTACCTCGATCAGGTGAAAATTGGTCTTGGGCATCCCTTACTGCCTTTTCTACCCACAATTCCATGTTTCCTTTGCTAAAATTTTCAGCGACGCATGGGTCTTTAAAACCCCTTAAAAATGTATCGGGCTAATGGAATGGAATTAAACCGTGTATTCAGTAGGTGTTTTGCCATTCGAAAAAGCCACGTGCTAGTCGGTGATTCACAACGCCGTTTTTTGAAAAACACACGTTGTTGAGTGGTCTTTGTTCTTGATAAACCTTGTCTTCGTTAGGCAAGCAAGCCTTTACAAGGTGTTGGATAAGACTTCCCCATTTTGGAGAAGTTCTTTTTACCCAAAGAGGGATGAATCCCCCTACTTCTAACAGCTTGGGAAACAGCTACATGAGCTAGCCAACACAGGTGCTATTAATAGGTATTCTCCTTTTATCCATTTTGGTACATGACTATTGAACTTACACAAATCTGACTTAAACGTTGCTCTTACGAATATTGACTACACTGGCGTTAAACGAAATTTTTTAAAGGGAAAAAGCAAGTCTGTAAAGTAAAAATTGAAGAACAAATCCACACTTTGTACCAAGATGTCATTAATTTCGCATTTTCTATTTTCCTAAACAAAAGATGTCATTCCGTACATTGTGTTTTATGTCATCCTGAGAATAGATTGGCAAACTTGTTTGTAATTTAACATAATATAACTTTAACGTTGCATACATGTTGTAAGATAGGTGACAAATGTCCAGTTTAACAATGCACTTTGACTCGAAAAGGACTAAGAAACTTGGGAAGATCATCGCATATAACATATTATTTAAAACTTCTAGTGCTTTTACAAGATGGCAACCAGATTTGAAATGGAACTAAATCGTAAATGCAAAACTATTTGACGTATGTTGCAACACCTCTGCAATAGCCTAACGAAGGGGATTGCTTCATTTCTATGTAAGGAGGTCTAACTGACAAAACTTTCAAGTGTAGCAAGAATTGATTTCATGGCGTAAGTACAAAATAAAAGTATAGAAATGAAACAGTTCGGTGGTTTTCTGTCCTTTTTGTAAACTCATGTTTCCCAGTTGTAGACATTTCAGATTTATTCCAATAGCGCAGCAGTATATTTGCCGTATAGTGAAAATCCTGTAAAAGTTAGAACGCAAGTGTAACTTCATTTACCGGAACAGTCCAAGAGTGTCAATCTGGACGGACCGCTATTTTGCACCACCTCCCCTCCTTACAATGTGATTACAACGTAAGTTGTTTCTTACAGTTAGCCTAATTATTTTTAAAAGACTTACGAAGAACTACTCAGGGGTCTCAACATTATTCCTCGCAAAATGTATCATATGATAAGTTTATTGCTGAATGAGTTATATGTTGTTGATTACTTATTTTCTCAACAACTGTTTCATTATTAGTCCTGTTTGTCCCAGAAATTTTTCCCCTAAAAAATTTCACGTTTCTGTTGCCTTTACACAATTTTACACATCTCTCACTTCCGAAAGATAGCCCAAGTCACCGTTCCCCCTTTCAGTACCTTGTCTCGCTATGGGCGTGCTTTAGAAGCTTTTAACGATAAACGATACATGCGCAATTGATAAGGACATGTTTCGTCGGAGGACTGCTTCCTGACTTTTATTACCTGTCTTAGATCACAGGTCATGAAAGCAAACTGATGTCAAATTCTACCCCAAACAAATTTCAGAAAAAATCTTCCGAAAAGTCACAAGGAAGACTTCTAAATAATGCATAGCATATCTGAAGATGCATATACGGCCTAGGCCATTGACCATTAGTACTTCGGGAATTCTCATTGCAACAACTCTCTCCCTCAACATTTTTGGAAACCTTATGGTAACAGTAAGTATTTTGGGTCTCACCTATTCAAAATGGCTACCAAAAATAATGGCTGCAAAATAAAGAATATTTTTGTGACATAATAATGAAGAAAATATTCTTGAAATATTTTTTAGACATCTAATCTTAAAATTTAGTTATATTTTATCACAAAAATTCCAAAATTCATTTTTGAGACTGTTTTGGTTCAGTTCAGTTCATTGTATTTCTCTTGATCTCCTCTGACGGGGTATGAGAGACTTTTAAACATATTACAATAACAAAATGCACTTTATATATCAAATAAATAATGAGAAAAAGGTAAAACAGAGGAAAGAAAAAGAAAAAAGGAAAAATTACTAGATATAGCATTGACGTTTGGACACAATCCCTTTCACCAAAGATGAATATTTAAGTGTTCCAACAACTAGAGTATGACTGCACCGAGTCATGTCTGAAATGGGTACCAACTAAGTTCAAGAAAAAGGACTGATGTTTGAAGGTACCTGAGAATCAAAAAACGCCTAAGGATTTCATCACAGAATACACTAAATTAAGTAAGGACTTCTTGCTTTTGGATTGAAATAAGTTTTTCATTTTCAAGGTGTTAGGGTTTCTTAAAAAATAAGGAGCAATCTTACTTTTCATTGATTGAGATAACCGGCATTCAAACAGAAAATGGAACCCATCTGCATTTTACTCCATAAAATAGTGTACAAAATCGCTCCAGAAAAACAATAAAATAAAACCTCCCAGTGATGATAAGAATTTCACTGTTGCCACAACTTAACTGAGATGGAATCTTACTCGACCTTTCGAGAGCGATGTAGCATACCTTAATTTCTCTTCCAGTCCGAAATCTCAAGATTACACATTTATGTTGCGATGTCTCTTTGTTCCAAAACACGAAGCAATACTGCTCTCAACCTAACCCATATCCTAATAATGATCTTTACGTAGACTTGTCGGAATATAAAGTTTAAAACGTCGGAAAATATCCACACACTCTAACGTAGCACCATTTTCAAGCAAGCGACCAATACTTTGTAAAACGGTTTCACTGCTTACGTAATGGCCTACCAGATGGTATCGTATTATTTCGAATGTTTAAGCACTTTGTTACTTGAAGTTCATACAAAAAGGCACAAATCGAAGAATGTACCACTCAGACAAAGCCTACACAATATCATTTAGTAGAGAGGTTATTCGTGAGTCTTTTTTAACATAGGCCTAACCTCATAAATGTCCGGAGGGCAGTCCATCCGGGCGCATTACCCTCGCCAATTTTATTCCAATAATTACGGTTTAGATCTTCGGAATAGTCTGCCTAGCAAAACAATATGCTTTGTCCTCCCAAACCCAAGGAGCTGCCTATACCCAGGGAGGTGTTAGGGAGGAGATCCAGCGTTCTATGGATTCTTTGAAGTAATGTTCGTTGCCGACAGTTTCCTCGCCTTTCTTCTCAAAATTCTTTTCTCAGTACTTAGATAAACTAGGATCAGCAATGTACTGTCAAAATGATATTGGGAGGATACACCCCTTACGTTTAACTCGTTCACTTTTCGATGCCCGCTCGTCGTTATTCGTCACACTAAATTTCATTTTATTTAAATTCAGCTAAGAACATCTTCACAACGTACTTTTTGAATGTGTTTCTTAATGATGGTGAAATTGGCTAAAAACTGCGAAAAAGGTATAGTCTTGAACGATACTTCCAGCAGGTAACGTATACGAATCGTGGTGAACAATTGAGGTTCATTATTTAAAAGTTTGTTGCCAGTCGTTTTACTGAAGATCCTGAATACAGATTGGTCATTGGCGGAAACAAACCTGACTTCAAAGCATGTATTAACAATTGCCTTAGTCTCAGAATTACTTGAAAAAGGAAGGAGGAGATCATCATTAAAAGGATTTAGTCAATGGAGACTTAACAATAGGAACAAAGAGAGCTATCAATCAAATATCAGTGCCTGAAAAGAATTAAATCATTTTCAAGTACATACTGTCTGACAGATTTGGTTATAGTGTCTCCTTCCTAACACATCCCTGCTATATGGTAGTGCAAATGTTAGGTGAATTTGGGGTAGGGTTTTGGGATGCAATTCTGCTTCTGTGAGGGCACCTTAAGTTAAACCCATTTCAGCCTTAAGCAATATTTTACAATTTGCATGAAAAAATTCACTTTATCAAGTAAGGTTTTTCTCGATTACTTTTAAGTTTTAGGTATTAACCATTCAATACAGGAATGAACACCAACGGCCAAACATAATAAAAAATTTCCAAGCTTAATTCCTCGTCTACACATCAAGAGATTGACCTTAACAGTAAAACCTCTTTACACTATTAAACCACTGACTTTCAAATTGCAGGCGGCAATTGTTTTCATTCAAGCATTGCTTGAACGAAAACATAAAGCGGTCACGAACCTCTTAATAAATGTCAATACTTCAAGTGGTTTCCTTAAGAGATTGTGCATTCATTTTATGAACAATACGAATACCAAATCTTAGTTTATGTGTGTTAGCAATAAAACATCTGCCACAAGGAAATTACTTGCAAAATTGTGTTAAATAAAAATTATCTTATAAATATGTGACTAGGCTACTGCATGTGACTCAAGAGAAAACTTGATCGTGAAATTTCAGGCTACTAGATAAGAAATTCTTGTCCACACAGGAAGAGAGCAAGCGTTATTTAGGCTTTTTTCTGATCTGGCTATCCTCACTCAATACTGAATTGTTTTCCTGTTCTGGTAATGAGTTTAAACGTGAGTAAAAACTGAACTTATCGGAGTCCGATTCAAAGGATAAGAAGTACAAGAAGTGACATTTCACAGAGTTGCTGATTTAATGGCTAATTGATTTCCTTTTATGCACTGACCGTATTTGAAAAGACTTTTTGTCTTAAGTTACTGCACTTGTGGATATTCTTTAATTCTAGAATTGACATTCATATCATAACACATGAAAAATATGACATATAAAGCATTCAAAGGCTTTCAATGTTTACTCTTTTCTGTAACTTGTTAAGAATTTCTGTAAAATGACACCATATGTTAACTTGGATTGTATCAAAACTCATGTAACGGAAGCCAACTGTCGTACAACCCAATAAAGTACATAGACAGGTAACAGACTTAACAAAAAAGGTCTACATTCTATGGGAAATTAGAAAGCCGCAGTGCCGTAGCTACCAAGGGAAATTTCAGAGTCCCCAGTAGCCCCCACCGGTAATCGGAGATGATGTTGAAAAACATCTGTTGGACATACACCAGCTTTCCCATAAGGAGATCCAACATCCCTCACGCTCGCACTTATAGAAAGCTCTGGTAGGCTACATCTCGTTGAATTCTTAACTACACGATGTCATATTTCATAAACTGTTGTCCTCTTGCCTCAAGAAAACATGAATACAAAATAGATTAGCAAGTCTTTCTGACTAAAAATGGTTGGGGGGGAGAAATTTGAAGTAACTGGACGTCTGATTTTATTTCTGTAAATGATGTAGCCTTTATAGGCCAAAATCAAGACTCGATATAACATGGAGCGAATCTCTCCTTGTTTCAGAATGCAAGAGCTAAATCAACAAACCTCAGTGACATAAGGAAGCAAAGATTACTTTATATTATATTTTCATAAGCTGACTGCTTACTGCAACAGCGTTTCCTAACTGATTTTTTTCAATGTTGCTAACACTTCCTTAACTTTAAAAAGCATACTGTATATCAATAACCCTACAGATATAACCTACTATATAGGTAAACTTACTGAATCAACATGCATTGATCCAGTTTCTATTTATATGACTCGAGTTGACTTCCTTTACTCTTCTGGCACGAAATCTTTATATAAGGGGACACCTTAACAACCATCAATAAATGTTTGAACATCCTTCCGTCATAAACAAGATCATAAAGACAGCTTTCAAAATTACTAGGCCACACCAGCCTATTTGAAAAATGTCAACATTTTATACGATATCATGAATATGACATCCTTATTTTCTGATTTTCTTTCCAATCTTCGGAGACGACTAGCACTGTTAGATTGTCTGAGCAACAATATAGTATTTTTTTAAATTTTTGCCAGGGCAGGCGTTATCAGTGGGGGCAAGTTTTAAATTTCTTCTAGGACTGTTAATGGGTAGGATAAAGTATACAAT
>WURT03050217.1:22547-33167 GCA_009936505.3 Holothuria glaberrima
TTAAGTTGGGCCGGCCACGGCCTTTTTTTTCAGTTGTGGCTGACTGGTTTGTTTTCCCTACTCCATTGCTTATGCTGATCACCAAGCACAATGACAAAAGGTTCCATTTTCAAATTCTTTGGTATGATCCGGCCAGGATTCGAACCCCCGACGTTCCGGTTGCAAGTCGAATGCCCTAACCACTTGAACATGCAGTCGGGGTGACCTTTAATAATGAATAGGCTTATTAAACAAAGCCCTGTACCTACATTCGTATAACAATAGTCACGTGCGAAGGTGATAATTACCATGTTCTTACTTAATAATTATAAGGTAAGTACGTAATAATTATCACGTACGTACGTACGTAATGAAAAAAATAACCATGACTTTGTCTTATCTAGAGCTTCGTAATGCAGCATGCCTTTCTTAGAAACCAATTGTCTTTATTGATGAAAAGTATAGAAGGGCCTGTCCAAATTTTACCAGGGGGGTGTAACATAAAGTGGAGTAGTCTTATCAAATCTTATGGATGCATTTAAAGGCCCTGAGCAATAAGAAACTCGCCAAAGCTTACTTCTTGGCACAAATTAAAACCGCTGGTAAGATTTATTTGACAGTTGCATAAAACGACAACACTTATTGTTATAAAGCAACTTATTGGATTGATTAGTAACAACTTTCAAATTTCATCGGTAGATTATTTTTAATAAATTTAAAACAGGGAACTTTTAGAAAACAATAAAAGAATAAAAGCAAAAGGTAAAACTTTAAAAGTCACTTGCGCATACGCTATAATTCAAAAGTGAGAAGGAACTTTGATAAAATTGTTTCTCTGTGATGTGCGATATACGGCATGAAGGCAGAACTGCCCAAGAAGGAAAAGGAACGTAACGAGGCCTTGCATAATCTTAAGTTATTTTCGTGTATTCACATTTTTGTAGGATCATGCAATAAAATATCTTTGTTTAAAGCTTTTGTGTAACTAATTCGGTTGTTTTTATCCAGGTTCTTCTAGGCGGTTCACCTACAATTTCGAGGTCCTACCAAAGCACCGTTTGTGTTACATCGCATGCGTTGAAAGAAGTCAAATCGGAAACGTCTGCACCGTCAACCTAACTTTGCATGTATCTATAAGGGAATTAAGCACTCCATTTTCTACCTTATCCACTACACCGTCCACTGCTTCCAGCTTCTTTGTGGAGAAAGCTATTCCCACCTCACCTTTACCTGATCTTACAACAATTTTGCAATTACCCAGTAAGAATGAAGGCGGAATTTTAGTCACAGACAGGCCTGTCTCATTTCCCGTGATAACATTTGCTGCGGTCCTTATTTTTATTCTGCTGGCAGTAACATTTGTAGTTTGCTTATGCATACTGTTTTCAAGATCAAGGTCAAATTCTCGATCTAAGAAAAACATTAGGTCAGTCAACTCGCCTTCAAATGCTGCTATTCCAATTGGTCCGATATACGCAAGTGTTAATAAATCTTTACAAGAACCCAAAACAGAGATTGGTGAGTCTGTGCCTACGGATCGAGAAGCCCCATGTGTTGAAGACCTTTATTCTGAGGTTAAAAGTGCTGGAAATGCGGAGTTGACTACTCAACAGGCTAACACCAACAGAGCAGAGAGCTCAATCACCAATGATTTCTACTCAGTTGTCAATACTTCTAACGGAACAATGGGGTCTGTAAAAAGTGTAAATGAAAGTGACAGTATCTTGTATTCTGAGGTAAATAAAATTAAAACACAATCACAAAGAAGCAAATGCACGTCCTCTCCACAAAGCTTTGTTTGTGATCCCATTATTTCCCAACCATATAAGAGCTTAGAACAACCAACGCTCTCGGACAACAATACGGTTAAAGATATTTCCACTTTCCAAGCTTTGTATGCAGTTGTTGAAAAGGATAAAGGGAAAAAATGATGCAAATATATCCAATGATAGCATGTTCATTCCCATACAAAAGGCAAGCATAAATTCATGAAGAGGACAGTTGATAACTTATACGTTGCTATACTGTCGGATTCATATCGCTTTCTGAATTAACGAAAGACACAGAAAGTTGATGGGTAACAGGAAATTAAATTTGCCGGGATAAGAAACTTCCCGTACTTATAGTGGGTTCAGGTGCATTAGTCACGCAAAAATGAGTAAACAATGCATGCATGCGATGTGATTACAGCAGTTAAGTAATTTCACATACAATTAATAAGGGAACACCGGCTGAATATCGTATGTAGTCACTAACAATGTTTGAAGTGTTCCCACATTATTTATTCGAGCTCGATCAGTCTCGACCTCGTTCTACGCAAGTAGCATGTCGTCGGTTGACAACGTTATTATTGGGGCCTGTTGTCAGGAATTACTTGTTTTCTACTTATGGCGCGAATTGTTACATACTTTCATATCAGGTGGCACTGGTAAAAGATTTGTTAAATACTTGCGAATGACCTGAACTCTTACGAGTTTATAATAGGGGTCGACGGATCTAGCATGAAAAACGAGTCGATCCTCACTATTAAATCATATGGGCTCGTACGAATGAATATATAATATAAATAATAAGTCACGTAAAACTTTACTACCCAATCCATTAAGTATCTGTAGGAGCTATCAACAACTCATGAACGGGTGTATTAATGTATTTTCGAGACAGAAGATTCTTGTAAGTTTTCTACCATGCTTTCTAGGTAAAGTCAACTCAACTTGAACTGTCTAGCGAAATCAATGTCAGTACCACAATACAACGATACTGCTCATTTGGAATACGACCCTTCCTTGATGCCCTGCCTACAAGTAAGGATTATTGTAATCTGTAGTAAATTTGACTTCTTAACAAGGGAATCCGTTGTGTTCAGACAACTTAAACGCTAAAACCACATAACTTCCGATTGGAATTATACTCAAATAAGTCTCGTTCATAAATCATCGTGTTATAATTCTTGAATTTGACTTGATTGACACTAAAATTTTGCGCTGTGACGATCTCAATTTTTTCAGTTCCGGAAAAGATGTACCTTACAACGTCATTACCTACATAACTTTCTTCTTTACATCATATGTATTTTCCATACTGCATGAATCCATGAATTTTTCCAATACATATGTGCAAAATAAAGTGAAAGATTAAAGTGTCGATTGTTTTTCACTTAGGGGTTAACGTATTTTAGCTAACAGAGCAGCGCATCATACCAACTTTGTTTTTCTTTTTCAAATCATGGTATCGCAGATTAAGTAGGGTTTATGGTAAGATTGTAAGGGATAATTAGTGAAAACACTGAAGTGTAAGAATGAAGAAATAACCATGATTCAAAGAATGAGTCGCTGCTTGATCGACATTTTATTCGGCCTAGACTGTTGATAGTGATCCCCTCATTCCAGTGGATTAGCTAGCCTCGGGAATTTAGTCAGAGGGAGCGAAAATACCCTGTGCCTACACGATCTAATTCATGGCCTTTCAACCTTTTCTTTTAAATTTTCTCAACTGGTAGAAAACTGCTCTACCACTTTTCCTCTCTAAGTAGCTCTATTTAAAACATGCTTAAATTTTTCTATTTCTTTCACACATTAGTATAAAGGCGGCCATTATAATTCACTTAATTTTTATGTTTTCTTCAGGTCAACATTCATCTTCATTCATGTTAAAAGGGACTAAATTTGTGCGGATAAAGATTAAATATGCTAGAGCAAAAGGCAAAAAACCTTAAAGGGAAACAAAAGATTGGAAATAAATCGCTTTTAGATGTATATTTTTGGCATCTGGAAAACATGATAACAACACAGTGAACCATAATTTTTCATGAAATCGTATTTCACTATGTGGCCGCTTTGCAATTGTCAGGAATAGTAAATTGTAAAAAAGGCCACTGCGGAAATTCTGCCTGGCCCTCTGGAGTACATTATTCATGAAAAATGAAAGTAAGGATTACTAGATGTGATTTTCTGGCATTTGAAAATCACGAAAGTACAGAAAAAACATTTTCATTGCATTATCCGGTTATCCGGTTATAATGCCCATGTACTCTTGAAAATGGTCACTTGACGGAAAGCAAAAAGGGAGGATCTTCATTGACAATTTTTTGTTCAGGGCTATTATTGCAATAATAATTTTTGCAATTATCCTTTGTGTATCTTGTAAGCCTATTGTCACACCCGGTTTGAAAACAATGAACTAAGCAAATCTCCACCATACTTAAATACGTGTATCTTAGTTTTATGCTGAAAATGGTCAAGCCGGACCAAAAAATTCAGAATATAAAGAGCAAAGTGAAATTAAGAGAGTTATGCTTAGAGTGACGCTTTATAATATAAGAGTCGGAATGGCTTCTTCTATCAATCAATCAGCAATCTTACAAATATACGAAGTAGTTCTTTCTAGCTGAACTTTCAAAGTTGAAAATGCAATTAATTTCTTTTTAAGTCCATTCATTACACAGTTGGTAAGTTTTCTCATCTGCAAGATGCCAGAAAATTGCATCTAATAGTGTTGACTTTTAAAAAATTTCTTGTAGGGACCAGCTTGATGAGCTCATGTTCGTGGTATGAATTCTCTTTTAGGTCCTTGGAAGACCAACTGATAAGTTTTCCTATAATAAAGAGTACCGTTACATAAGCTTCATGTTAGGCTTTCTTCGTGAATCGAAGTGCTGTCATTTTTTTTCTGTTCCATCCGTCTTTCAGCAATGTTTCTCGTAATGTTATACAGAAATGAGGGAGTTAACTCTTTTGGCCAAGGTGACGATTCTCTTCTGCTTTTATGTGAATGAGAGCTATAGTACATGTTCCAATGGACAAAGCGATTTTGTGGAAGGCGTTGTTGATAGTAATGTTGCCCTTTGGTGCATATTGTCATTCAATTGCAGGAATATACCCTGGAAGAATCACACCATTACATGAGCGCCATTTGTCACCCCAACTGTAACAAATCATACTCTTCTACAGAGTCATAAAAAAGAATCATTCTTACGGATATTTGGGATTACTCTTGATGGCGTTGGCTTGTATAGTTGTTGGTGTTTCAAGGGCAGTAAAGGAGAGCAAATCTGTTTTGTAACTCTGGTAGCAATCTGTCAAGCTACCGGTTTGTTACATAATGAGAATGGTGTAAGTAAAAGTTCACAGGAATTAGTAAATTTGTTTACTAACTTCATCGTGAAATTACTTACATTCCATATTTGAAGGTGATGGATGATCATCTTATGTTGAGTGGAGCCAAGGAAATTTATATGTTCGTGATAAACGTTTTAGTTTGTTTAGTTGAGACAGTTTCTTAATCGTGCACAGCCAAGTATATGTTTTCTACTCCCACCGGGCATTGAATGCTTGATGCTTATTGCTAGCGGGCATGATTAAATTCACCCTTTTAAAACGTCAGTGCATGTAGATCATATCAAAAATGTTTTCTTTCTTTTTTTGTAATTACAACAATTTCAACATGCATAAATGTTCTTCAAGTGAAAAAGCAAAGGTGACAATTAAGTAACAAAGTCTCCCTTGACAGTAGTACCGTACCCAATCAAACTGAAGGAGTTAACTTTACAACTTAACTGATATCATTGCACTATTGAAATGTCCGGTTCAAATTGAACCGAGCACGGATCAAATGGGCACTTAACCAAAAAAGGATCAAATATGTGTCAGTTTAAAATTACCATTTCTGTTCAAAATGAACCAAGTCTAGTCAGATATTTGACCAGATTTTGGTTCAGTGCCCATTCAAACGTATTCGGTTTAAATCTGAACCGTACGTTTTTAGAATGCGTGCACCTCAAAGGCGAAGAATATCATTAGTCCTGTTTGTCTGTTCCTCTTGACATTAAATAAGCCAACCTTGGGACTATAAATCAATACTTTTTACGGTTTAATAGGTAAATAAAAATATTTTATATATATATATGTCTGCTAAAACAGTTACACACTGTGTACCTTGTGGACAGTTCCTCCAATACTTACCCATGCATATTGTCCTCACTGAGTTCTTGGGAACTTAAAAATGTTTGAGCTGCTGTAATTATCTACTATCTACATTCCTTCAATTGCGTATCATCAACCCAAGGCCTAGACGTTTCACAAAAAAGATTTAATATCCAATTTAAACGTTAAAGACAGATTGATGATACTCTCCTGTATTCAAAGATGCCCTTTAAAGGTGGTTTGAGTAATGTATCTACTTATTCCTATGGATAAAAACCGTGAAATCGTACCATCATGGTACAATTGTTCAGAGTTTAGGGACGGTACACACAAATGTACCCTATGTAAGTTTATTTAGCTTTGATATCAGCAAAGGGTATACGCATCATAGACATGTTTAGAATCCCGCAAACATTTAAGGTTGTATTTTTATGGACAGGTGAGGAGTTATTTTTACATTAAACAAAAAAGCCCACCTCAGTGGATAAGTAGCGTTCTACAAGTCACCGTTCAACCCTTTCTTAAACAAAACCAGGGGAAATGTTAGGGCGTTTTTGTAGGTAGGTATGGAAAATTTACAAAAGCTTGTAAATTTGGTTACAAAAATTGCAGTTAATTTTCACTGTTTTGAGGGGCATCTTTTGAACGTTTCCACTCATAGATGATAAAAAAGGTTGGTTTAGACATGAAATGGATGTCGTTGACTACCATTTAAATAGCCTAGTATTTTTGAGGTTATCAGTGTGGTACATAGATCTCTACCGAATATGCAAAGGGAAAACATTCAAATTGCGTTTCAGGATGATTATTGGATAGACAATTATGCTCTTGAAAAACTGCTTTATTGTATTTTTCTTTGCATTGCAAACTGTTACCAGGTAAAAAACAAGGAACAACCCTCAAAAGAAAAAATGCATAGAATAGTTAATTTCAGAATCGCATGTCTATCTAAAGTTGATCTTCCACTTTTTGAGAAAAATTCACCAGCTACGTCCCTCAGTTTTTGGTTCAGGTTACTTTGCATGTTTATGTCTTTTCCTTTCATTCATTCCTGTTAGTTTCCTTGGTTGCATACGAAGTCTGCCTTACACCTAAACAGTACAGGTCTTAAGTAAAGAATTATTTGACAGTATACGACACCGTAGGCCCTCTCTGTTAGAAAGCAGATCCGCTAGTAACAATAGGTCCATGGTGTAGGCCAGTGTACCACATTGCTTACAACGCACAATACCGCACCTTCTTACAACATGACGTACTGATTTACCTAGTACCACTCAGTAAAAATGAACTGCTCATAGGCTGTGTTAGAGGGGATATGAAGTGCCTACCACTGTTGACCGAACTACAGTTGCAACATTTTCTTCGGACACGAAACAGCAGTATCTTTGAATACCTAAGCAGGAACTTGTCTTATGTACTGTTTGATTTGTTCAGCAGGTTTTGCCTAACAGTGCACGTAACTACATATAGCTCTTGATATTGAATATTGTAGAATCAGATGTCAATTGACCTAGACAGTCTATCAAGAGAATTGTCCGACATGAACAGTCTTTTAATGAACATGTTGTGAAATTCTGTTTAAGATTGCCCTCCGGTTGTTAGCCTATTTGTGGTTAAAGCAGTCTTATAACCATCATACGAACATTCTTTTAACAATAATAAACACCTTCACCATATATTTTAGCTTTAAGCTTTTCACAAATTCTATTAATATTTTGAACAGCTTTACAACGGGAGTAAAATATTTTTATCTCCTTCACAAGCTATCAACATTAATGCGGGGGACAGCATGAAAATGAAATGTTCTATACGTGATACTCCGAAAACTAGTTGTCTAAATGTTACGGAGAAAGGGTTTTTGAATAGCTTTTTATTTGTCACAACGACGATAGCACACCGTATAACGTTATAGTACGAATACTTAGTAGGATTATGGCTCAGAAAATATCTTTTATGGCGACGTTTCTTTCCTAAAAATTGTCAGGTAGAACTACCTCTCTACTTTGCCCATGTAATATACGTGAAGCATTGGGCTGGATAACACATTGAGTTGACACTAGCATCTTTCAAGGAAATACATCATTTGCATCGTCAAGTGGATAAAGTGATGGGGTTAATAATGTCACAACCCACCTAGATGATAGGATAATCGGGTTAAGCTCTGTAACTTAATCATTACAGTATGATTTGTTATATGTTATATTCTACTTTTGTCAATGAAAGATTTTGCTGAATTCTGTTCACCATCCTCTGGCTTCTTGCCTCTTGATACGAATTATATAAGGGTCTGACCAAGTCTTACCAAGGACATGTAAGAGAAAGTTAAACAGTTTTTATCAAAAGCCACAGTGGCTGCTTTTATGGTGGCAAAGCGGTACGAGAACCCGCTAACACTCACCTTTTCACTCAAATCAAAACAGCAAGTAAGACCTATTTAACAATTGTGCAAAATGACAATGTGTATTGTGATAAAGCATCGTTACGATTTCATTGGTAAAAACACACAAAGAAAGCAAAAGTTTTATTTAATAAAGGTTCCAGGGCAGTAAGATCCTCAGGGATGAAACTTGTGCTTTCAACAAAAGCTACCTTTGAAAGTCACATTTTATGCCAGGTAATCATAATACGAGAATAAACTTGAATAGCATTGTTCTCTTTATGATGTGTCATATGATGTATGTTGGCAGAACTTCGCATCGGAGAGGAAACATAACGAAACCTTACCCTCACAGCCTTAGCGTACTTACGTTTACTTTCGTTATTGCAAAATAATGCAATACTCTTCTAATTGACAGCTGGATGTGGAAATCGTTCTGCCCTTGTTGTTATACTGGCTCCCTCTGCACAGTTCACCTACAACTTCAAGGTCCTACCAATCAACCATTTGTGTTACATTTCTTGCATAGAGCGAGGTCAGGTTGGAAACTCCTGTACCGTGAACATAACTTTACATGTATCTATGCTAGAAACAAACACAGTGACGTCATTTGCTACTTTATCCACTACAACATCATATACTTTCACCAACTTTGTGAAGAAACCTGTGGACATCTCTGCTTCCACTAAAGGTTTTACTCCTGTGCTTTCTTTTACCACAATATCGAAATTTACCCGGAAAAAATGATGGCTGTATTTTACAACCTCTTTATGCAGTTGTTAGGAAGGGTGAAAGAAAGTAATGATGCAAAATATTTAATGGTATTGAGCTTATTCCCATTAAAAAAGCTGCCATGGATTCATAAAAAGAGCCGATACGTCATGCATTGTTACCCTAGGAGGAATTGTCGCAATCTGAATTAACAACAGAAAAGAAAATTGAAAGCTAGCGTTAACAATACTTTAACAGAATGAGCCATCGAAACTAATTGTAGGTGCAGATAGAGATTATAACTTTATATACATCTGATTGTAGCTTTTTAGTAATTTCAAATAACACTTATATGCAAACACCAGCTGAATATGTAAAATAGTTACGATGTGAACTCTTTACTACTGGTTTCGTAATGCCTTCTGGGAGTCTTCGCAACTCAGGGGGCATTACAATCTAAAGGAGCGGAAGGTGGTAATTGAACAAAATAGGAAGCTAAATTTAAGGATGCTTACAATAAGAAAAATGGAAAGAAAGTGACTTTATTACCAACTGTAAAATTGGGATCATATTTGTTCGAGGTGTTTTAAGGATGATGAATTCCATCTACGTAAATGCTTCCCTGGACCTGTTATTTTTAAGAAATAAAGTCTACTGAATATAAAGTCTCGGGCTACAAAGCTTAATAACGGATTGTAAAACTTCACTTCACTTCACTACACTAGAAGTATGTATTGGCGGTTACTGTGCTCGCAGCCGTACCTATAGATAAGTGGTTCCTAACGTAGTTGTATCGCAACTCGGGGGCTCTAAGTGCTTAGGGGCTGCAGAAAATAGGGGGTGAATTAATGAGAAACTTACTTTAACCGCCACTTAAAAGATACAACATATTTTCCCTCAGACATGTGCATCTGAAAGTGCTACAATACTGCCACTATGTTCCCTCTTCCACTCACAATACAAGCCCACTGTAGAATCAAAGAATACATTACAATAGCTACTACTGAAATACACATAGCTAAAAGGCATGATTTTGTAAAGGTGGCCAAGGGGCATTTCAGTATGACAGATAAATGAAAATACATATATGTTTCATTACTTCTCGCGCAGACAATTTCCTAAATACTGAAAAACTTCGGAGGCTTCGCCTCCTGGAACCCGAATGGAAGATTACCTCATTTGGGGCCGCTGAGGAAAACCTCTACGTTTTTGGTCCATAGGGATCCCCCAAATCTTGCCTTCTTTTAAGAAAAATGTTTCTCCACCCCCGACCCCACTGAAGCTTGCTTTGAAAGGCCGACTCAAGAAATATGATATGACTTCACTTAGCGAGAAGGCTTTGATCTAGCCCTTTCAATTCCCCACACCACAATTTGAGTCGGGCCTTATTTTTTTGGGTGCGATCAATATCATCAATATCAGTATTTTCCATAATGTTTCCAATGGCCCATTGGTGCTTCGATCGTATGTATTTAAACGTTATGTCGATGAAAAAACTAAATCGTTATACCAGCTGGGGAGAGCTGATTAGTTCCTCCGTCACCCGCTACATCCTCCCTGGTTTGGAGACTTAAAACTGAAGACTCATCGTAAGCATATTACAATGACGTTTTAATTTACACACCTTCTGTT
>WURT03050218.1:0-14312 GCA_009936505.3 Holothuria glaberrima
GTATGCGTGTATGCGTGTATGCGTGTATGCGTGTATGCGTGTATGCGTGTATGCGTGTATGCGTGTATGCGTGTATGTGTGTATGTGTGCATGTGTGTATGTGTGTATGTGCGTATGTATGTATATATACCACGGGGTCGTTTGATGGGTGTCAAAACATGCGAGTTAGTTGGCACGTTTATATGTACATAACAAGCTCAGTGATCTTATCCCGAAGGAAAACATTGGCTTGTATACCGAGACGACGGATTAGCCGTTATCAACAAACCACCCAGAACATAAAGAAACAGTTATGTGCTAAATTTAAAGAATTTGGCTTGAAGGTAGCAGCAGCAGCCAACACAACACCGTAAAAATAAGTCACAGCTGTATGGACAGCATGCAGAAGGTGATCAAAGCACACAACACAAAACTAATACCTATAATTAACAAAAACACCCTACACGCAATTGCTGCAACAAAGAAAATTGCCCCTCCCAGGACAATGCACTGCAAATAACATAATTTAAGAGGCAAAGGTCACAACACAACACTCATTCAAAACAAACATCGGTTTAACACCACTTTTAAAACAAGATACTTATCACACAAAACAAGCTTAGCAACCAAAGACACATTCATGACACCGAACTCAGCAAATACTTCTGGGATTTTAAAGAAAAAGGCACACAATACAAAACCACTTTGAAAATACTGAGGCAAGCTCAACCTAACAGCCCCAAATGCCACAGTTGCAAACTCAAGTCTCTGGGAAACATACTATATTATCACTTCAAAAGGAACAACTTTAAATGAAAGATCTGAACTCATATCCACATGCAAACATAGAAAGAAATTCCTGCTTTCTGAATACGGCTGAATGTCTCTAATGTACACCTAAGGTTATTTCTAAATGCTAGTCAGTCGCTGATGAGCCTTGCCAGGTGAAACAGTCTGTACGAAGCAAAGGTTTATTTTCTCCATTGAAATAATGTTATATTGCTCCTTATCAAAGTTGAACACTTTTTCCGTATTTGATGTACTTATACTATAAATCTAGTAAAAAAAAAAAAAAGAAAGAAAATGTCAAAAGCGAAAATACCTAAAGAAATAGATTCCAAAGAGTAATATTATGTCATATTTTAATTACTATCAAATGTATTAGCCCTTAAGATAATGTGAAACGATAAAGTAAATATATACAACATTAACCAGTACCGTCAAAAGGTTTTTAAAAGGGGGGGATGGTAACATTCCACTTTGGAGTTTGACATTTTCTAACAAAATTTCGGACGTAATATATAAACAAGTTAACCTTCAAAGTGAATAATTATTTGTGAGGTGGACTAACACCACATTTCCACAGCTCCCACGACCCTGCTAATGTTTCGCTTTGCCTGAACTTAGTGCTTGAATTCACAACTTACTCATTCCAATGTCAGAAGTTTAGTACCCATTCTTTAAGGCTTATCGATTGATCACATAATGTGCTGCTTAAGACTTACAACCAGCTTGTCATATTTGAAAGGGTGGGATCAGAATGCTTGTTGACCAGGGCAGAGTTTTTGTTTGGGGCAACTTGGATGACACATGACCCCCTTAAAGAAGACATTTATTGGGAACAAATTAAGGAAAATGTATTTAATGGCATTTCTTCGTGCTTTGTTATGTCAGGCTTTTTCACATGATCAGGAGATAGGGATGGGATGAAACACGCAACTATTTTCGTTCACATAGGCGTACTAGGTGTGTGTGTGGGGGGGGGGTAGAAAATTTGTCATTTTAGGGCAAAGTATTTGTTACTTTCGGTCAAACATGCACTACTATTTCGAGCAGAAGTGTTTCACCCCCTAGGTGATCACTGAAAGTAATTCCATACACTTATGCTAGATGATGAATCTCCATCATCTCTGTTTGTGCCATTCAGTTTTAAACAGACTCCTTTACATTTGTATCGTTAGCCACATTTACCTGCATGCCGAAAATAAATCAAAAGACTTACAGAATAGACACAATAATTATATCAGACTATGTGAGAAATACTACAACAATATATAAGAAAGTTTTGAGTTCAGTTAGAAAAACTTCCCAATAGTCTATTGAGATAAAAAGCTTACTTTTACTTCAACCAAAATTGCTGTTGCTAGGAAAGCTGTTTTTAAAGATGTCAGTGTTGTCAATGTCATCTAAGGCGTCATCTATGCGGTCATAGGTGTTGTAGTTTACCGTGGTAACTGTGATAGCAAAGACAGTAAAGTACACAATAACAATGACAACTAAAGTAGTTTCAGTCACAATACCACAGATAAGAGTAATAATAGACCATTTCCTAGCTTCTTGTGACGCCTGTTGCGCCGAAGTATAGTCCTCACGATCATTCAGGCCTCGTACCTAGAAACAAAGACGAGATGGATGTATGAAGAATAGGACTTTTAATAACTTTAAAACTATTCAAATTCTTTTCAGTTTTGAGTCAAGTGGATGTCGGGACATTTAAATTTTAGCGGTTTTCACACAGTAGAAAAACAAACCTTGATCACTAATAAAGACCATGTGTACAACACCTACTTCTCTAACTTACGTTGAATATTAATTAGTTACAGCACGTTAAAAATGGCTCAATGTACCTCACTCGTGGGCTAATTTAAAGCAAAAAAATTTACACACGACATTTATTTTAAATTTCGTTCAATGATGGTTTAAGTACTAAAGTATTAACACCAGTGTGCTATTTTTCATATTTATTAAAGATAGTTACGTTAATGTTAATGACGCAATTACAACTTTGGCTTTATTAGTACCACTGAGTGTGTAGATCACTAATGCTTAACTTACCCCACCATGCATTGATCAACTCAACCCAAAATAATCAGTTATCACTCCAGAAAAAGAGTGAAATTCACTCCAAAAAGAGTGAATTAAGGGACCACTCCTTAGGAAGAGTGAATTTCACCCGGAGTGGAGTGAAAATTCACTCCAAATGGAGCCACACTCTCACACATGGAATGAAATATCGCTCTATTTGGAATGAATTTTTACTCCGCTCCGAGTAAAATTCACTCTTCCTAAGGAATGGTCCCTTAATTCACTCTTTTTGGAGTGAATTTCACTCTTTTGTTCTTAGAGTGTAAGCTAACAATTGCCATCGGGGTCAAACATATTCTCCATTATGAAAATAAGATAAAATGTGACCCCTTGCATAGTTATTAGGATACATGAAGGTCAAAATAAGAGTCAGTGTATAACATGATTGGTTGACGCAACATTTTGTTCAAGAAATTCCTTTTAAGCACGAAAATTCTATTTTTCTTAGCCAAAGTTACTACCGAATTTGGTTTCCCCCTATCCATTAGTGTTTGTACTGATTCTCCATGTACGAAAGGCTACAGGTAGTTACAATGAATGCCTGACAGCTTTACCCTTCTCGAAACGTATCCGCCTAGAGCCCTAGACCTAAAATATCAAACACTTCCAAACGTTTATAGGACGGTGCCTCTGTAAAAGAGAAATGTGGATTTTCATTGCTGTTGTGTACACCATGTAACCATCAAGCATTTTATATTTTCAAATCAATTAATTAATTTCATTAAGCAAGAGCAAACCATTTATGCGCGCGATACTCATTTTTGGTCAGTTCAACAATTCAAGTATAAAGAAAAAAGTGCATTAGACTTTGGTACCTTTTCGATTATTTCCATGAAGAGTGGACCTAAAGTGTATTGTTTTACCATATGATATTGAAAGTTTCAACACAATAGATGACACTTTCCTTGGTTAGTGGATCAATATCTACGTTTTAAAACAATTTCAATGACCAAACTCTTACTCTAAGCTGCACTGCCCAATCCCGGCAGTCAATTCTACTATCCCAGTTAACTGTCCATTTTAAGTTTTCAATACAAATTTTCAATCAAATTTTCAGACCACATGAAAGCCCGGTCCACATGTTAAATTCTCTGACCCCCTTCCCAATATATTTCAGGTTGTAGGCCTGTGACATAGACATGGCATATATACGTAAACTTGATTTACATTCAAAGACTTGATGATAGCAACGATGCCAATCGGCCAACAGCAGAAGATGGTCACCAATACAGCAAAGAGGAGGTGATCATTGGCCCGGTTTTGAGGATCTCTGATAACCACCTGTGTGACTGGAACCTGGATGAGAAAACAGGTCAATCCATTATAACATTTAGTCAACAAACTGAATGATCTTGCAACAATCCATCTAAGATTTTCTCAGCTAACTTTTGTGAAAGTGACACATACAAAATGTTGGACAACTTTGTCAATTTTTTTGGGCCGAAGCGCACTGTCTCGGAAGAATTTTAAAGACTGGCTAACACTAACACTAATCCCTAAAAATCCCTATCCTTAACAAAAGATACGATCGATGCAATACAATACCATCAGCCGATCAGAAAATACCTTACGAAACAGTGCGCATCAGGTGAGTTCTTTTCAGTTGGTAAGATATAATAATGTTATCATTTAAATGTACACAGGATTACATTAACATCATTAATTAACCAGTTAACCTTACTCAAGTCTTTCTACCATATTTATCTCTCATTCATAGCCAAAACTAACATGCACACCTTGCACAGAACAAGAAAATACTTCTTACATATAACACAGGATGAAAAGCAGCAATTGCGTTGCTGGAGATTAGAATTTTGTCAACGGAATTGCGAATGTAAGTTTCTTATCTTTTCCTGATACGTCATTTATCTCAAAACGGACACTCACGATATCGTACGTGATGTCGATATGGCAAAAATTCATAAAATCTAGCCAGTATCCAAGGGATAGAAAAGCACGACGGAGCCTTTAAAACTTTTTCCCCCATAAAAACATCACTGCCTTGATATATTTAGTTATATTCGCCCTCTAAAAATGTCTGCATATT
Organism: Holothuria glaberrima; assembly: GCA_009936505.3. Classification (NCBI taxonomy): domain Eukaryota; kingdom Metazoa; phylum Echinodermata; class Holothuroidea; order Aspidochirotida; family Holothuriidae; genus Holothuria; species Holothuria glaberrima. The sequence goes on from WURT03050218.1 coordinate 4,892, forward strand.
GGAAACTATAAAGCACCTTCAATATCTTCTGGCTATAGACCTACCTAGTATTAGAAATTGTGACATGAAATTTATGTACCCAGAGTCAGGGGAAATAATCTCCATGATGTAATTTTAATATGTCACTAGTTTATTCCTATTTTTGTTACCTAAGCTATTTTCAATACTTTGCCCTCTTTTAAATAGTATTACTCAGACGTTGAACGGCAGTTGTTTTACGACTCTAAGTGGTCACAACTGGGAAGGAAGCTCATTGCTTATGAATTACTCCTTCACATGGCTAACTCACTCACCAATTCAAATCATATTTGGTTTCTCTTGAAAAGTCAGTTTAGATGGAAAAACTGTTTACTGCTCTTGGTTGAAAGACCCACCTTACTTTGACCTGGTGGGGATCAAACCCCAAACTTACTGAGCTTCATCGCCTTAAGTGCCACCGCCGTTATCTACTCGGCCAGGAGGCAATAATCATTAATTAGCGTTACTGAACAACGTCTCTCCAAATAAATTCTTTTGTTTTCCGTTGTACTCTAGAGACTTTGCGATTGATTTTAAAATGTGATCAATGTCATACTGTGATAGCTTAGCGTCGCTCAGAAGTTCGTTGTCCTCAAAACGGGTACAAGAAAGTTGAGTTGTTTTCAGAAGTCATTCAAGTAACTTTATTTAGATTCAAACAAATCTAGGTAATTGAACAAAAATTTGAAGACATCACGAAACGTTACGCTATTACCTTTATCAAATTTCTCTCTTTCGGCGGAAATAGAAGCTATGATAAGGCACGTGGAGACTGGCTTCTCCTCTCCTCATTCTATTAAAGACTTGGTATGCTGATAGAAATGTAAAAATTGTAACGTATAATAAGACTTACTTGTTGAGGCGAAGTATCTGGCTGAGGTGGATATCCCTGCTGAAGCTGATATCCTTGCTGAGGCGGATACCCTTGCTGGGGTGGAGGATACTGCTGCAGCTGGTATCCTTGCTGGGGTGGAGGAAGTTGATGTTGCGTTGGAGGATACCCTTGTTCTGGTGGGTGGCCCTGCTGCGGTGGATATCCTTTATCTGCAAAGCGAAAGGTTTAAAACGTTCTGTAAATGCAAATAACATTACAATTGAGTATTGGTTCTCTAAGTTGTTTTCTTAGCAAATATTGCAGAAGGTGGCAGCAAGTAAGACCGGAGTGGACTAAAATATCAACTTCGGAGAAAGGAAACTAACTACTGGATCAAAGAAAACATCTGGGCTTTTTCTTTAAAAAAGGATTTTGGAATGGGAGTTTGTGGGTTTTATAGTAATGACAAAGGGATAATTGTCTAACTCTCAAAGTTGGTACAAATACGTGTGCTTCTACGTATCATGTTATCCATGTTGCAACACACAGGAACGGAAAAGTTGAAAACCGCTTTATGTACTGAAATGTAATTTTTCACTTAAAGTTATTCCTGTATGATGGATGGATATCATCATAATATTCTGTCCTTTTCGGGGAGATCATGTAAGAAATACAAACCTTTGGATACTCAAACATTGTGAACAAATCGTAGCCTTACGGTAATCATACCGTGCCAATTCTTAAAATAAAAATAAAATTGTGTTTCATCACTTACTTCTTGATGGATGCAATAAATTTTATAACTTTGGGAAACTTTAATTGCCCCAACACCCGAAAAATGAGGAAACACATTGTGTAAGGCATAAAGTCTTTTTCTGCACCGAATGCCAATCTCTTACTAAAAGGAGATTACTCTGGACGCTGCGCCACCCCGCGCTTAGAACACTGTTAAACAAGGAATTACTTAAAGGTGGCCACACCGGCGTTGTGCTGCTTGTCGTCCTATTCGGCCACCTCTAAGTAATTTCATATGTGTAACTTTTTCCAAGCGTGGCACAGCGCTGCACGGTGCAATGCATCTCATCGTCCCATGTGATCCCCCTTTAACAAATGCAATCAGTATTTTTGTAGGGAAAGCTTCCGTCGACAAGCAAAGAAGTACCATTGCCTTTAGATATCTCGTATGTTCAAACAGCTCGTATTGCCACCTTTATGTGACGATTCATAGTATCACTGATGCATAAAATTTTTACCAGAATGTCTACTGTGATTGATAACTGGGACTAGATGTTAAATTAAGGTTGTTAGAGCTGACTAGGCCCCGCATGCAAAATACTTTTTTCACTTAATGATATTCATATATATTTTATATATATTTTTATATATGTATATTTACATATTATTATATAATATTTTCACTTAACAGTTAAAAATAAAATCACCCAATAAAGACCAGTTAGAATTATTTCAATATCTTTTATCGTTCTCAACATATACCTCCTCAAAGTTCGATGGTTTCTGAAGTAACTCACTGTCTATGCAAATATAATGATTTGAAGTGTTGCAGAGTCTTAAGATTTCTTTTGTTAACTCTATATAAATCATCTCTCAATTACTTATCAGATAGTTTGCAGTCTGGTGAGTGATATCAATGTTTTCAAGGAAACACTTTTAACTTCCATGATAAATCCCTCAGGGGATACCAATGTTACAGGTTTCCTTTAAATGAAGGTTGCAAAAACAAAGGCTAACACTAGCAATATATGGTATGTCCCTCTTTCCACATCCTAAATTTGCATGTATAGTTCATGTTTATCCATGGTACCAGCGTGAAGTAGAAATGAGTCTGAAAAATGGTAAATATTTGATGGATTTTGATGGAAATTACTACTATTTTTCTGGACTTTAGTAGTTTCTACATCGAATATTCAACTATATAAGTTGCATGTCACCACACCTTTGAGAGTTATTAAATGCTATGCATAAATTGAATACAAAGGACACGGAATTCAGATTTAAATGAGTTTTTGTCAAATTATGTAGGTACCCGGCTTTATGTGATCGCACAACTTCCTTTGGCTGTCAGGCGTGGTATTTCTAGCAAGCTTCATCTGGCTTGATCCGGCCATACAGAACTTTATTCGATATATCAAGGTACTTATTACTGTTGTCATATAGGGATTTTAACTGTATTTATATAGCACTTATTATGACTAGTGTTCACTTACAAGCCAAATGTTTCTAAATATAAAGCCATAGACCGTTTAGCTTCGTTCGAGTTGCTCTGAACAGTCTTTGTACTACTTTATTATTGTGGCAAACTGTTAATCGTATCAAAGTAGGTATCCACAATTACATGTAACAACACGCCTATAAGTAATTATTTTGCTAATGGCGGCCCAGTTGTTGCGAGCAATATCCATATCTCTAAAAGGGTTCAATTTATTTCATTTCATTTATTTTCAGATCAGAGATATTAAACAGATTAAGAGACTTAAAGAGATGATTGGTGTGATCATTATAACCTGAAAGAGTAATATGTCTGATGGCTCTTTTTTGTAGGACTATTAACTTATTCAAATACTGATGATTGGCGCCTGACCAGACTATACAACAATATGTCAGATGGGGGATAATTAAAGTTTGATACAAAGACCTTAGAACATTTCTTAGTAAAATGTGTTCTTATTGTGATATTATACCCATACCCTTTGCTATCTGTCTCGACACATGATTGATATGTGATGCTGCTGCATGATTGATATGTGATGCTGCTGTAGCCTGCTAACAATTTGTTACTTTCACACACCATCTAAAGTGCTCAAAAAGACCGATTTAGCAAAAGTATCTGTCAATATGAAAAAACCCAGTCTCAGCATTTTGGTGAAATTTTCTTTCATATTTTGTGTTGTTCTCTGGATATTAGTGGATATTACTGCATCTAAAACCTAAAGTGAGCTTGGTTGTCCCTACAGCCGGAAGTGATGTCATCTCCTCACACTTACAATTGGTAATGTGTTTTAATTTTCAGTCTGAATTTGAAATAAATTGGAGCATGGATTTTCCATGCGAATTTAAAAATGTACAAAATTCTCACTCCTCTAATGCATTCACTTTAACCAGAGAGCTGCCACTTGGTTCAATTAAGTGGCAGCTCCCTGCTTTAACAAAGACATCGAGCTATGTAAGACGTAACTTGTCGTAAAGTTTACGGAAAACAACTGATGGTCATCATCAAGTAGGTTATGATGTCATGTGTGCTTGATTCCAGTCCACTTTAATTCAAAAACGTAACTTGACAGAACCACAAAGACAGGTAGGAACTGAAGGCAAATTTTGTCACATTACAGTTTTCGTCCGCTTTAAACGTAAACAAATACAGTTTGACCTTGATTCCCGAATCAAGTAGTGTGGTGGCGTGTCTTTGCGGTTAATCTCAGATACTGGGCATCCATCTTCAAAACCTTTCTAAGGATCGACTTGTATTTCCATGTGTGATGTGACTAGAACCGGATTAAGTGGATAAATTAGTTACCAAATGAATCTTCAACGATGAAAATCGGTTCAAATTTAGTGAAGTTATGCTCGGAAATAAAATTCAACAATGCCAGACCAGCGTCCGTCGGACTGTGAATATCTGATCTTTGAGGTTTTCTATTTTTAAAAAATCGGGCAAAACGTGACGCTATCCGCCAAGTCATAACGCACAGTTTCAAGGGGGGATTTTTATAATGAAAATGTAATAAATATCCCTCTAATATTTCAAAACTAAATTCCAGTCGATAACCCTCATTTAAAGCCATGGATGTGTTTCTTCTTGCTTCAATTCAATGAGACGTCATAACATTAATAGTAATAATGTTTGCAAAAAATGTTACTTCTTAGGTGAATAATAATAATATCATCACGTGGGGGGGGGGGAGGTGAAATCAGCAAGAAGAAAAAGGTTTTACTTGAAAGAGTGAACATATTGGAATGTTACTAATTTTCTAGGAAGATTTGAAAATGAAAGTTGGCAAGGGTGCATACAATTGATTTCAGATCGAAAAGTATTAAAAGATTTAACAACTTTACCTATCGGGACCGTTTTTATACTGTGTGTGCGTGTGGAGTAAACCCCCAAACACTGAGAGGCTGTTAAAACAGCAAGAAACGAACAGTCCCCTGTCTTATCTCATCTGAAAATTCTAGTTGAGTCCAATTCAAATTTGAACTGAACTTAAACTGGACTTGCCAAAATCTCAACTGGACCCAACGGGACTCAAGGGGACTTCAACTGGACTCGATTCGAACCACTTGATTTTAATAGGGCTTTTCTGTGATAATGATTGCATGGTGAAATTCTTAAAGGGACTGAACTGGGCTTCAGCTGTACCCAACTGGAATTGTGTGTAGTAACAGTTCACATGGACTTTCCCTACAGAGAACGGAACCATTTAAATGGAATCTGTACTCACCGATTGCATTTGCTGGACTGTAGGGGTTTTGAAAAATTTCAACTCAATATACGTCTAATTGTAACCAGTTAATTACCGTTACTGAAGAAATGGTTCAGTTATTAAAGCCCTTTTGAACTGCATGGTCCAGTAAAGTCTAGTGGAACTGATCACACTTACGTCGAATAAAACCTGTTTAGTTAGTCCAGTTGAACTGATTACAGGTTTTATTGAACTGGTTCAGGAAAGTTCAGTTGAACTGATCATGTGCAGTACTAAATTCCCGCTGAAGTAGTCCAGTGAAGTCGGGTTAAACTGAACAAAATAAGTACCGGTACTGAAGCACTATAAAACAGGATTTTCTCTTTATTTGAACTGTTTTTATCATTGTTGTTTTGTTACATACTTTTAAATTTCTACATCAACATATACAAATGTTTTAATACATACTCTAAAAGTTATAGCTGTAATGAATTAATAACCCTGGATGTGGTAGGTTTTCTTTCATATGCATTTTGATGGATTCTCGTTTTGCTAAGATCATGTGTAGAAGATGTCCTTTTCAGCCAGTCTAGAACGGAGCCACACATGATAGATCCATGATGTAGAGGTATGAAGATCAATAGGTTGGTCATGTTGAATCTAAGTTGTCCTTTAGGGAAGTAGCTTCTTTGGGGAGTAGAAATCCGTCGGGAGAGAACTATAGAAAAGTATGTTTTCTTCAAATGCATTTAGTGAAGTACACTATTTATATCTCAATTATCCTTCCATAGGCCACACATGTACGTACTTCAAGGGTGTCCAGTTAGTACAGGAGACTTACTGCGATATACCAGTTGACTTTTTAACTGGACATTCCCAATTACCAGAACAGCCCAGTTGAACTAGTCCAGTTGAGTTAGTCGAATTGGATCCAGCTGAACTGGCCTGAACTGGAACAGTTGAATTAAACTTTTCAACTGGACATACCCAATTTCCAGAACAGTCCATTTGAAATGGTTAAATTCAGTCCAGTTCAACTGCACCCACCTTGAAATTTCATCAGGGATAGTATTTAGCCCTCTGGAAATACATGAATATCCAGTTTATTTGTTCAGACTAACTTGGTATTTGTTATCGTTTAATAGTCCTAGTAGTTCCTACACAAAGTGTGCAGTCCTGCGCTTTGTTATTAAAGTAACAGTTATTGGACGCTCTCAATTTCCAATTAATAAGCTGATAATAGGATAATAGACCGTATGCAATACTACGTCATCCAATGACGTCATCGATATTTTCTTCACCGATTTCCGCGCGGCGATATGCAAGAGGACAACTGTAGGATCTGACGATTACACAAAGCAGGCACTTGCATATGGCATTACACGTATATAGCATCACCCTAGTTCATGCTTAAAATCGCGAATAGTAACACTGTTAGATTTTCAAAAATGGTAAATTTTTGCATGTCCTATGGATGTTACAATGATTCAAATCGAAAAGCAGATGTCAAGTAATCGGCTTCCTTCAGTAGTCACTCATCAGAGGAAGACGACTAAAGAGCTTTCCGTCGAAAGGAAACGTCGGTGCAGGCTGCAGTGCAATAGGCCTAACGTTACGTTTAGAAAGTCGATAAGACTTCAAACTATGGGACCGAATATGCTCGAAGCACTTTGTTTCTGGTCAGTTTCAAGTTTAGGGTATTTTTGTATTTTTGAAAAGTGAAAAGTACAACTTAGCTGTGACCACGATCATGGAAGCCTGTCTCCCTAGTAGTACTAATACCTTGGCCTCAGCCTAGGTCTACTGACATTCCAACAAGGGTTAGCCTATTTGTTCATGACGAGTTATCAAAAGAATAAAAGCCACAACGTACCCGGCTGACAAGACAAAGAGATTTATCTCAATTTCCTTCACTACTTGTACGATGTCCCGAACCCAGCTAGGAACGAACTGACGGCCTTTATACTTTTAAATGCCTTGAAGGAATCACGGTTTATAGTATTCGTTGATTAGTCCAAATACTAAATACACGACCAGATCTGGGCATGTAATCTCAGTAAGTTTGTCCATATCCGTTAACCATTCAGCCTTCTTCACTTGATAGGGATCAAGATCTCCAATTTCTTTTATTTTATTACGATAAAGACTGTTTTGCATTAGCATCTTGTAACGAATTGTAGAACTTGAAAGCTCAGCCTTTGCAGCATACCTATAGCCCTTGATCAGGTACGTAGGCCTAGCCTAACGTTACTGATTGCGTGTGGAAAAGTGTAGTCCTAAGTACTGAAGGCCTGGCGTCGCGCGCCGTGTGTTTACAGTTGTCCTACACTATGGCTCCATTTACAGTCGCTAGGGATGACATCATCAAATTGCTAGGGATGACGTCAGTATTGCATACTGTCTATGGGATCCATCGATGGAAGGTCTTTTAAACTACATACTCAGGACCAAATCGAGTGACATGTGAATCGTCCGTTCGATTCTTCTCGATGTAGATAATATGTGTAGGGTTGAAGTTGGTCACACTGTGTCGGATGATTGTAGAGATGGAAAAAACCTTGCTTGACGATTTAAGGCGTGACAAGCAGTTCGATCTGAAACGGTAGTATTTTACAGTTAGAAGAACAATCGCATACAGCATGGCATAGACCCATACACAGAGCGATCAAAGATAGCCCGGTGGAAAACCTCAGAACTCTCGTGTTGTAGCCTAAGTTAACTTTGCTGTGACAAATCTGATTTCTGTTAACCATTCCTACACTATGTGATGTTCTTTTTCTCACGTATTGACGTGTTTGAAGCAGTAAGAGATTGTTCCTTTATAATTCGTTCGTCTGAGTCACTTCTTACTTATACGCATGCACGTTAAGAGGGGTTTCAGTACGGAAGCCAAGAAATTGGCGGGATTCTCAATCGACCATGCTTTAGAGACAGACACTCACCACCTGAGTGCATCTTTGCCTAGGGGCAATCAATATTCTCAACTGGTGAATGCTCTTCCATTAACTTGACAGCAGATTCAGAAATTCATCTGATTTAGAGCATCTACTTAATATTACACAGCATGTACAGAGAGATTGTTGTCGCGATTGTCGCGATTCTCTCATGCCCTCTTTTCTTAGAAACATGAAGGAAACTGAACCACAACCAGTAAAAAGGTAGTCACCCAATTAGCACACATTCGCACTTTCAATGGATAACGACTTCAGAGATGTGGATTACAGATAATCAGATAATAGGGATGTGAAAATGTATTTCCTAAAGATTATATACACTCAAAGGTAATGCACTTTCAAAGGATATCGCCTTTAGAGATCTAGATAACTGGGTGGGGTTGTCGAGTTTTCGTTGCATATTTATGATTGTGTTTTTTGTGTGTTGTGATTGTATATATGAAAGCGTACAGTATTACGCAGTTCGATGAAATCTTGCCAATGTTCCCGGCTGTTTGCAATACGAGTGCAGCCAATATATGTGCAGGAGGGGGCAAAAGGAATAGGGCAAATGTCGCTATTCAGTATCAGTTTGTATCATATCGAAACCTTTATCTGGAACGGAGAAATCGTTCAATCATAATTCGATGAAACTTGAGTGGAGGCGTCTGGCGATTGGGAAGCTGGAGCGTAAGAATATTAAATTCGAAGTGTCAAGAAATCGTTTTCTTCACGGAGATAGAACAAAAAATAGAAGTAACTGAAGCATCAGTCGGCCGTTTGCTATCACCCTTGCGTCATCGAAGATATTTTTTCTTGGTTTTGAACCAGTTGGAGACCAATCGGTTTAAACTAATTCAGGTGCAGTGTTACCTGAACCTGGCCTAGCCTAGACTAGGCTTATATACAGTAATCAAGCCTATGGGCTTTAGCCTCAGTCCGCAGTGTGCTCACCTAGTATTTCCGTCGAGTAGTGGCTCCATAAAGTAGGTCAGCAAATTCCGCCACTAAAAAACTGGGCTGCCAAGTTTTCAAAAAGTTTGTCAACCTATCGCTTATCTTCAGAAGCATGTTTTCTCTAAATACGTCAGTGAATTTCATTCACAAGCCCTTGAAGACATTGAGAAACTATAACTTTAACTTTTACTTTAACTTTAACCATAACTACTACTACTACTACTACTACTACTACTACTACTACTACTACTACTACTACTACTACTACTACTACTACTACT
>WURT03050229.1:0-14311 GCA_009936505.3 Holothuria glaberrima
ATATATATATATATATATATATAATTCTAGTAGTTTCAACAGTTTTCAGTGACTTTTTAGATTTGTTTTTAGCTCGGGCGGTATGGAATAATAGTACGATAAAAGTGTGGCATAAAGTAATAGATTACCTACACTGGAAGCGGCATGGGGTTTTCTTTATTAACGATGCACTCTCGCCAAATGAAGACTTCTTACCCCATGATACTTTTCTAAAAAAATTTGTATAAGGACTCATTTTTTAGAGTACTACGATGTGATAAACGCCATAAGTCTTCATGGAACCATATTGTCGAAAAAAAATAATAATTACGTTCTAAGTAACACTGTTAATAGCTGCTACAATTCATTGTTGAATGATGGATACTTTGAATGTAAGATAATTTTTCAAAAGTCCCCTCGACTCTCTGGAGAAGAGCCAATTGACGAAACCAAACATTACTCCTGAAGGAGTTCTGCTCCCCTAAGGAGCTACCTCCCTGAAGGACACCATACGTCCCCGAAGGGACATCTTAACTTTTAATCTAAGTATATATGCAATGAGAAGATTAATTCATCAAGTTACATTTGTAAATCCTATTTGAAATGGTCTGAAACTATTCCTATTTCAAAGGTGTCTTGGAATTCCTATTGTGCAGTGCCTTTCACTTGCTCCAGTGATGTTTCCGTTCGATGTATTCAGTATCGCTTGCTAAATAGAATCATCCTACAAACAAGTATCTGTAGCCTACACAATAAACGTTGCTCCGTCAAACATGCATGTGCACTTTCTGCTCAGTCTTCGTTGAAACTGTTTCACATCTGTTTTTTCACTGTAATTTTTTCTCGAAGAATCTGGGATCATTTGCACAATGTTTTCTCCAATATTGATATTAAAATGAATTTTGATGATGAATCTATACAGTTTTGTTAATTGTATGTGTTTTTTGTGTTGTTCTTATGGCAAATAGTGAAGAAAATGTCAAGAGCAATAAAGAGCAAAAAAAAAAAAAACAAAAAAAAAACAAAAAACAAAAAAAACAAAAAAACAAAAAAAAAACATTCGGCTCTTCTTATTCCCTTTCGAAACCTCACCTTAGGTTATTTAGAATTTCGGATAATTTCAAAAGGTTTTACGAATGCATTTGTGCCTCGAACTTTGCATATTCCTTTCCTGTCTAGCCAGACGGTCTCTGTGTTTGATGCCTGTAATTGCTCTAAAAACTCCTGATGCTGTTTGAACATTTAGTTTTCAGGCTGAAGGCTACGGTGTTCAGGTATTTCTATACAACGTTCGCTTGAAGGCCTGTTGTGTTGGCTACTGTTCTGTTGCCCTCGTCTATATTCATAATGAAAATTTTGTGCCTAGCTAAAGTGTTGCGGAGGAGCCGCAAAACTGCTTTGCCAGTTTCAATCACCGGAACCATCATAATCTGCATCTGTGTTTATCTCAGTTTTTCAAGCTCTTTTGTCGACCGTCTCCGCGTAAGTCTAAAAGTTTTTAAAAAAGTTCCCAACGACTCATGGAAAAGTTCCGTTCTGAATGCATTTGTAACAAACTTAAAAGCAGACACAATAAGATCGGAGCTTGGAGGGAAAACACAAACTACACAACTTGTGGAGTATCCTAATGAGAGGTGAGCAATAATTTAATGTCAGTTTTTTTTCAGGAAACTACGTAAGTGCTTTCACCGACCCCGCAAAAAGAGAGGCACACCCCGATTAATTGCCGTCACTAAAAGTGGTGTTTATACAATTTTTAGCTAGCACGTCGGTAAGAATCTGGGGCATGCCCACAGCCAAGGGGGCGAAGTCCCCTTGAAAATTTCTCTCCCCCTTGAAAGTTTCAAGTTGCCATTGACTTAAAACATTTTTACACATCCCCCTGAAATTTTTTTCGCCCCCTGGAAGCCATTTCGCCCCCCTTCAAAACCTTGTCTGGTTACGGGCCGGGAGGCTGGGGCTGCCCCTATAGTTTTCAGTTTGAAGATTTTTTGTCTGAAATGGTCCAAAATCACCCTTAGGTAATGTCAGAAATAGGGAGTTGAATGTTTTGCGCTGCAATCTTAGAAACCCTCCAACATCAATAGCATGAAATTGATACCCTGTACTATAGGAGTTTCTATTACATGAAGCCGTACACAGACTTTAGACCCCATGCATTGACGCCATAGGATAAACAATGAAGCCATTAAAGGCTCTCTAATCTTACCCCAGACACTAAAATTTTCTCTACTAAGTTTGTTTTTAGCCTCTCCTCCAGTTTAAATCAAACCTCCTGTCTAGTACGCCTCTAAGACAGAGCCAAGCCGGGTAGCCTGCACTGAATTTAAACTGCTGGAGGCAATATTGTCAAACACAGTGAGTGTGTGATCGTCTTTGAGATCGCAACTGACTGTTCAAGTCATTGTTGACCAATCAAAGTGAAACTATTGTTTGAACGAATGTCAATCACAGTGTCGTTATCAACTATATTTAGAACTGTATAGGCTATTCCTAAATATGTTTGGGCAGAGTTGTTAGCAACGTCCCTTATTGGGGGATGCCATATCCCCTTTAAGCCATCCAGGCACATCTCACACACTACTTCAATTGTGATTATCATGTGTTCTTTAGCTTTTAAATCTATTGATGAATGTTATTTGAAGGTCTGCTCAATCCAACTTTCACACAACGATACAGTAAAATAATTAAGACATTAAAGACCTAGATAATTTCCTTGCCATGCTGGGACAAATCCCCCCTTCCCCCCGCGTATCGACCATGACAAAAAAAGGCGCATCCTTATGCCTTGGCTAAAATACTCCTTCTAATATTCCCGATACATGCCACCTAACAGGACATAGTAATTTATGCTTTCCAGTTGTAAAATGTTCGTATTAGTTAAACCATCATATGTGGTACTTTTCTCCTCCGATAGTGAGGTCGCTTTACCTGCATGGCGGCAGTATATCAATGAGTTCTCAACGAAGGTGGAGTTGTATAATCCCGATAGTCCATATTTGTCTAAACTTCTCCGCGATCTCGCTACTGTCGAGATAAACCAGACGTCTGTACTTCATCTAGGAACTCAGTTGAAATTCCAGATCGAGTTTGTCGACGGCAATATTGCTATGGCAAAACCTATGAGGTAAGTGTTCTAGGAATCGTGAAACTGTACGACGTTTTTTACTCTAGACACAATTGTAGCTCGCTACCAGTGGTGTGGACGCTACATGTAAGCTTGCCCGCCCTGCGGAAGCGTAATACTCCTTCACCTGTTCACCTATATTGGCTGCACTCGCAATATCAACACGTGAAAAAATAGACATACATATTCGACATCCTGCTACGAAGGTAGTATGTAACAGGGACCGCAGAGACGGGGGGGGGGCGCTACGGGGGCTTTAGCCCCCCAACTTTTTCTGTCGTGGGCATTTTGGGCCGCCTTAAAAGGCTTTCTGTTATTGAACATATAAGGCCGCTTTGATGATTAGCCCCCTCACTTCAAAATTGTCTCCGCGGCCCCTGTGTAAGCCCATTTCATAGACTACTCCTCGCAGCGCTCGCGATGTCGAGATCGATTTATAGCACAGGTGCACAAAATGCAATCGAGACCAGTAACCAGTGAGGTATAGGGGGATTTCATGTGACGTCACGCAAGTAAGATTCCCAGGTACTGAAGGGCAAAACACTCAGGCAGTAAGCGTATTTACAGCACACGCGCACGACATAACCATAGAAACTACTGAGACACAATGGACGCCTGCCCTTTAAAACCAAAGTGACGCGCGATCTTGCCCTTCAAAAACAAAGAGACGAATGTGACGTCGTTGAAACCCCTCTATAGGTACGAGGAACCGCCGTGCATAACATAACCCTATTTGAAAATTGATTGCTATCGACTATAACCAAAAATCCTGGTCAACGCCCCGTTTAGAAGTGCTGTTACCTCTATGATGTGAGAATTCCTAGCTACGGGCTTGATGCAGCCCGATTCCCTTTTTTCTGCCGCCGCAGCTCACTCCCCTCTTAAGGAGCAACCCTTCTGAGTAGACACATTGAGAGCTTGCCCCCTTGTCCGGCAAATCCTGGCCCCACTCCTACCTCTCATTCCCAAAAAATGTACATTTCAGGGCCAAAAGTTGTCTTAAGCAAGTGCAGCGATTTGTTCTCAATAATAGGGGGACATGACCCTGTTCAAATTATTTACTGTATGAAAAATCAAAGCTGCGATTTTGCAAATGTTGGGGGGGACATGTCCCCCTGTCCCGCCCATATTTTAGGGCAAACAATCATGACATGATTGTTTGCCAGTTATGCAAAATTTTAGGGTAAACAAGATCCGCCCCTTTTTGAAATTTCTTCCGGTACACCTGTGCTTGGAGTAGATACAAATCTTACAGAAATATAAAATATATGTTTATTTCTTTGAAGATTAAAATGTTTTTTTTATAATTTCTTAGACTTGAAAGGGATTACTATACTCCAAGGGACATCTACTGGCGGGAATATAAGAGACACACGGCAGAAATTGCGGCTTCTCATCTTGACAGGTAACACATAACTCGACACAAAGAGGAGCACGTGGTTCTGTTACCCACCTATTCCCATCCTTAAGCATTCTACTTGCCACGCCCCTTAATTTCCCATGCTGTTACTTTCGTTCTCTCTGAGTTAATACAAATTATAACCGTTATCTTTGGATTTATGTGAACCTGTTGTGTTTTTCTGTTGAGAATATGTCTTTGACCGTTGACAATTAACAACCTATGACGTATAGGCTAAGCATATTCACAAGTGTTCGTGGTTGGAGGTTAGGTAGACATAACGACATAAGTTAGGCCATAACTTGATTGGACTTAAAGGCCTACTTTAAAAGTAGTTCGTGTCATAGCATTTTAGAAAATTCTGGGCCAGTTCCAGCCATGAACTACATTGACCTTTTACTCCTGCCCCTAGTGACCACAACAACATTATTTTAAATTTTTCTCATTATCATATGAATATCTTGTGGTTTCAAGGCTTCTTCACCATACTGATAAGCAGATACCTGGTGAACACTCTTTTAGATTACCTGACCTTTGGCACCTGGCCTCTTACCTATCATGTCATCGTTTACGCATGAAGAAGTGTACAAGGTCAGGTACTTACCTATCAATTTCAAACTTTATCGAACTTACCGTTTAGAATTCCATTTTTTCGCAAAATTTAGGCCAGTTTAACCTTTGACATTTATTTGACCTTTGACGTCAATTCTTACCAAGCACAAAGCACTGTTTAAAATTCGTCTCAGTATTTAATATAGTGTTTAATGACTGTTGTCAATATAGTGATCAGCCAACATAATGGCTTAACGCCATTTGTAGTTTATTTGACCTTTGACCAATGGGATCATTAACTGCACATGAACAAATTTTCACCCACCGAGTTTGAAGTTCGCGACAGGGTCGGCGTCAGGATTTGCCCAACATGGGGGCCAAGTTCCTCGACAGGAGTACTAGCGACCTGAAGCTGTGATAAGGGAGACGGGTTGCCGAAAGGATTTCGAAAGCAAAAAAAAAAAAAATCAGGTTTCTATTCGAGCAAATTTGAAAACTTTGGGCTTTTATTTAAAAATAAATAAATTTAAAAATATGGGTTTTTAAAGAGAAAAATTGGAAAATGTGGGATTTTTATTGAAGCATTTGCCGTAAGTTAGAGCAAAATCAAGAAAATCGACGGGGCGACTTGCCCTCATCGCGAACTACATATTTTATTGTACACATTACTACTCCTCGACGAAACCGGAAAATTTCCCCAACGGGGGCCATGATCCCCTGTCCCATCTGGCACCATCCCTGTATATTTGCCCCCCCCCTTTAGGCATCCAGTCGAGAAATCATGGACTTATTCTTGTGAACTGTTTCGATACCTTTTAATGAGTATAATAAAAATATAAACCGAACGAAGATCGAGATATCGAGTTGTGTCACGAGCTTCGATCGGGAGATCAAACCGTGAACCGAATGACAGGGATACGGAGCTGTACTGCAAGCTATGAGAGAGGGTCATGTGCATCAGGATACTCCCATAGTATCTTCATCATCCCAATAACGCGGACGGAGGTAGGGAAATATGAAAAACATTCGAAGGCAACTCCTTGGCGTCGTAAGGGTTGTTTGCATGTGGTCAAGTGACTCGACGTGCGCCCCCAGAGCCCGGGCCCGGACTACCTGTCTGCTTGTTCATGCCATGGGGGAGCTCAGCAAACTCTTATTTAAGGCCCAGCTGGAGCATTCTGGCAACAAAAGAACATGACCGCATCATACCACTCAATTTAATTTTAAGTGCTCTTACCGAATACCGTCACGAATTAACAATTCACCGGAGGCGGCGGGGGCGAAAAGTACACAAGCTTTCATTTTCCTTTTTCTTCTCTTTCCATTTTTTCTTAGTCTTTGTTTCCCTATCTTTTTCTCTATTTTTCTTTTTCGTCTGCCTTCATTTTGATCCCCCTGGCCCGTGTAGGGAGGGGCGGCTGTCCATCCCTGCCCCACCCCTTTATTACGTCACGGCAGCAACTTATCAGCATGTTTATGACCAAGTGTTCCATTTGGAAGAAGTAAGTTGTGAGTTGTGATACAATTGAATTCATCTTAAGACTTTTGCATCCAAATAACCTATTTAGTATAATGATGTGATGCCTAGTTTGCGGCAAGTTGCATACCACACACTTGTGACTGTTCTGTATTGATATCATGCATTGTGTATGGACTGTAGTATATGATCTCGTGCTAGAAACACTTCTTCTTATCGTTCAGAATTCTTGATTTTAGACGAGTACCGCCTTGCACCGGCCGGACATTAAACTTTCGCAAAGATATCATTCAGAAAACAAAGGATCCCGACATACTGGACACACAGAGAGTGAAAGGTATGATTTTTTCTTCAAATTAATGATAGTTTATGGAATATGAACAACGACGTCGGGACAGTGTCTAAAGAGGGATGCAGGACTTACACCCTTAGCCAGACCTAGGTACTGAAGAGGGTAGCTTCCAGGGGGTAAAATATTTTTCAGGGGAAGAGATGTGTTAAGGTATATTAAGGCAACAGTACTTTAAAATTTTCTATGAGGACGAATATTTTCTAGCAGGAGCCGTCTTTTTCCCCTGCCTCTGATTCCCTCCTTGACTACGAGCCTGTCACGCCCTCCCAAAAGTGGTAGCTTCCATTCTTTTGTATACATTATTACATTAAAGACAATCTCAGACATACACGTACGTCGTCGCAAGATATTGGGAATGAGAAAACCCTGGGTCAAAATTTACTGTATAAAAACGCTACATTCAATGGGAAACTCATCTCCATAAAATAGGGGAACGTATCTATAACCACCCCAGGGGATTCACGCACCTGATCACAGTGAAAAATACTTGAAGATCAAATATGCAGACAATGTATTTTTTATATTTTTACTGCTTCAAAACAAACTAAAATTTGTAGATACTCACTCCACACCTCCCTTTAGTCTTTTAGAAACATTCCGATAGAACGGCTTTCTTCATATATCTTAATCGTAAGGTTATCCCACAAGTTCCTTTACTTGAGTGGCTTTCAGACTATAACTCATTAAGACACACTATTCAGAGGTCAACACCACGAAAACCCAATTGAAACAGAACACGTGATTAAAGAAGAGTTACATTTGTTTATAGACATTTATAACACATCTTAAGCGCGGGTCACACTACAGCGATCTCGGATCGGATTACGGTCCGATTTTTTGAGTTTTAGTTAAAATCTTCTCCATCTCTGGTCGGAGGGAACCAAAAATTTGCCACTCTGTGTAAATATATGATTTGTATCAGAGGACTATGTAAATGAAATGCAACCTAATTATTTCGTGACGTCACATCGACAGGAAGCTTTTATCGGACTACGCGTATCCGATAAAAGCTGTCCGTCGATATGACGTCACGAAATATTTAGTATACATTAATTAGTATCTTTCCGACCAGAGATGGAGAAGATTTAACTAAAACTCAAAAAATCGGACCGTTATCCGATCCGAAATCGCTGTAATGTGACCCGCGCTAAACCTATGCATATGGCGTCACGTAAAAGAAAGTGCAGTGGAGGCAAGCGCGTATCGTTGCAACTTATACCAACCAAATGCAGACAGATGATTTGTGTTCCGGTCGGATACGCGCGAAGTCTTCTACGAGCGCGTGCGAAGTCTACGTTTTGCGTGCAGTGTATGGCAAGCTAAATGCTCAGTAATTCAAAAAACATGGATTATCGACCGAAAAACCATGTTTATCGACCGAAAAACTTGGATTTTCGGTCGATAACCTATGTTTTTCGCTGAAAAACCATGTTTTTTGGGCGATAATCCAAAATTATCGCCGATAAACTTGGATTATCACCGATAAACATGTTTATCGGTCGATAAACATGGTTTATCGCCGATAAACTTGGATTCTCGACCGACAAACATGGTTTGTCGCCGATAAGCATGGATTGTCGCCCGTAAATTATGCTTATTTCTCGAAAAACCTTGTTTATCGTCGAAAATCCATGTTTTTCGACCGATAAACACGGTTTATCAGTGATAATCCAAGTTTATCGACCGATAAACATGGTTTATCGGTGATAAACTTGGATTATCACCGATAATTATGGATTTTCAATTGAAAAACCTGGTTTATCAGTGATAATCCAAGTTAATCGGCGATAAACCATGTTTATCGGCCGATAATCCAAGTTTATCGCCGATAAACCATGTTTATCGGTCGGTAAACCATGTTTATCGCCAATAAACATGGTTTATCGGTGATAAACTTGGATTATCGACAGATAAACATGGTTTATCGGCGATAAACTTGGATTATCACCGTTAAACATGGATTTTCAAACAACTTTGGCCACAAGGAAAGCTCATTTTGGCATCATCCCCACATAAAAGACTATCTGGTCTTTTTTGGGACACAAGTCTGAGTCCCTGAACTAAAGGGCTCAGAGCAATGAAGTCAAAACTCGTCCATGGCCTTTGTGGTACTGAGATGCATGTACTTTCTGCCAAGACGTTAATGAGTATTTGCATAAATTTTTAAGTTAGATCATAACCCTGGTTCATCAAAATGAAACATTAAAAAAGAACATTAAAGTAGGAGAACTATTATTTGAAAAGAAAAATTGTGGATGATAAATTTCATAGTTCATACAACGGCTGGCAAAAGACTATTTGGGCTTTGTGAAGAGGCGATCTGCTGACTACACTTTCTTCTATTCACTATCCTTCCATTCTTTTCACTTTGGTGAGATGCGTTAGATTCTTATTTTGAATAACTTAATTGAAGGGGCTGTTGCGTCACCCCATACACATTTTGGAATATCCCAATAGCTAGTACGATTGGTGACTACACTTTAAATTCAAACGATAGCATCATTCTGATTAGTCAATTTATGCCTTTGCAGATCACTCAGTATCCCAGACAGCTCACGCACAATAGTGTGTGAATATGGCTTTTAGCAATTTAAACTCAGTATTGGCTTTTGTAACTGTGTCCAGGAGGTGCACTAATCAGCTAAACGTGTGTACAATGGAGAATTTTTACTGTTTGGGCGAAATTTATTTCCCTTTTAAAATTTTCAGTATCAGTTCTGACATGCAAGGAACTGAGCTATAGTGAACCTGAACCCCTTCACTGGATCCGTGGTTGTGACATTGCAGTACTCTATTTATTCCTCAGACGGAAACCAATGCATAATCGGATCGTGCCGACAAAAATTTTGTAACGAACAAGCTTTAACCTGTGCCAAGAACGGAACTTTAGAAGTGTCGTTATGCCAGAAAGTACCAGACGCTGCCAATATGCATTCTCAACACTTTCCATGGCTTGCAGCCAATCGTAAAAAGTATGTAAATGTTACATGGAGATTATATTTATTGTTCCTGTGCATCTACAAGCATTTTACAAGGACCACATAATAACATACAAATTCATTGCATGTAAATATTGATAAAATCCATGTATTTGTCGAGTTTTGGAGTGAAAGAAAGTAAATACTGGAAGTGATTCATGACCAAATTTTGTTTAAGTTTCGTGTTGCCGATACGTCTAATGTACTGCTACAAATCATATCTTACAACAGAATTTCAGTGAAGGTGGGGAGGAGGGGGAGGGGAAATCATGCAACAGGAGTCGATCGAAGAGAGAGAGGTACAGAGGGATTTCATGTGAAGTCACGCGACTGAGATTCCCAGGCACTGAAGGACAAAAAAACACACGCAATAAGCGTATAGACCTTATGCATATGATGTCACAGAGCAGAAAAAACGCCCTCGTTTGGAGGAAAAGCGCGTATCATTACAAGTTACACCAACAATGCAGACAGCTGATTTGTCAACCAGTCGTGTACGCGCGTAAGCCTTCTACACGTGCAGGCAAAATCTACGCCGTTCGTGCACGTGTGCTTCATTGTTTTCCTCCAAAATGACGTTCACGTGACGTCAATGCATAAGGTCAATTTACGGCACACGCGCACGGCATAACCAAAGGCTGTGAAACATTGGACGCGAGCCCTTCAAAATCAAAGAGACGCTCAATCACGTGACATCGTGAAACCCCTCTAGTGAATATGGTCACGAGAAAAGGTGGAACTTGGCAGCAACAAGTTCGTTCCACCTATCAATGTTGGGTCAAGGTGCCCGCCATTAGGGTCTTAGATGGAGTTGGTAGATATGAGACAACATAGCCCCTATAGAGGGGTTTCACTGAGTCACGTGATCGCGCGTCTCTTTGATTTTGAAGGGCAAGATCGCGCGTCCTATATCCTTTGAAGGGCAAGCGTCCATTGTGTCACAGTAGTATCTACATAGGCGTACGGGACTCTTCCAATTTTTGTTTTTGGGGGGGGGGGGAGAAAATTTTTTGCCCGAATCTCAAAAAAGTTGCCCAAAGTCAAGGACGTGGATCTATCTCCAAAGACAGGGGGAGGGTTTTCACCATATGCGAATCGCCGTCCGGGGGAGGGGTCTAAGGGGAGAGTGTCCCCCTCCCCTTTTAAAAATTTTTGCTCACGTAAGGTGGGATGGATGCAAAATGGTGCTACATTTATTGCTAAATTTGAGTTGGATATATTTCAAAGAATTTCTACTTTTTTAGGAAATCTTTTCATCTTGCTTTTTAAGTGAATTTTTAACTCAGTTCTTGGGGTAAATCAGAACCACACTGCGTAAAGTAAGTGAACAGTAAATTGCTAGACTACATGTACCATTAGCAAGTTTACTTATATCTAATGAAATTTTGATATGGAAGTGATTAGGACTGTGCATGTCAGAGCCTTTTCAAAAGTCTGATATAGGTGACACTGGCAAACAACTACACGCGCGCGAAAATTTTTGCACTTTTTTCGGGAATTCGATCAAAAATTCGGGAACTCAGTAGAAATTTGGGCAATTTTTTCACTTTTTCTTCATCTCTACCGAAATTTCACCTATTCTGTGCCCGAATTTTGGTCATTTTTGCCCGAATTTTCGACCTCAGAAATTTTTTTTGGGGGGGGGGCAGTTGCCCCCTGCCCCCGCCTCGTACGCCTATGAGTATCTATGGTTTTGGCGTGCGCATGTGTAAATACGCTTTAGTGAGTGTGTGTTTGGCCCTTCAGTGCCTGAGAATAAGCCAGTTCAGAGTTCTAACTGCGCATATGCAGTCTCTTCAGGTTATAGGTCATAGAGGTATAGGTTTGTGCATTGTGCTCTATGCGTTGCTATAGTACTTAGTAGCATTTACTAATTGGAAGAACGCATACCCTTATAACCTTTGACCTTTAGAACTGTAGAACGCAACGTTAATGCTGAACTGGCTTATTCCACTCGCGTGAAGTCAGATGAAATCCCTCTATAGTGACGTCACTGTGGATGTGTTCTACCTAGGCTACAAGGGTTGCAGTTTTTATTTTAATTAATTTACGTGTAAGAGATAGGCTTGCTGAGGGGACAAGACAGGGGAGTATTCATGAATCTTTTTTAGTGTGGGGAAAGCAAAAATTGGCCCGGTACTGTATATTTTGCATAGGTTATAGACTTGGGAAAATGTAGATGGGCAGGTGAAATATGGGGAAATATGGTAAAACGTCCCTCCCCCTTCTGTTGCTCTTCCGAACTGAAAGTTTCATTTAAATCTCTGTCTAACTCCATTATGTGTATTTCTTCTTCAAAACAGACGAGAAGAAATCGTACTTCTTTGCCGAAACTTAAAAAAGGTATGAAATTGAGTTCAGGTAGTTACTGTACGTATAGCCACCCACACCCCACCCATCGCTGGTAAGACTAAAGGGCGTCCTCTATAATAGAGATAAGTAAGGAGTCATTGGGTCCCCCTCTAACCCCTTGCATGTGGATCATTTTCACCAGCTGAAGTTTAAGATATTGTTATCATCTTGCAGAGATATAGTCAAGTCCCTCTTTTCTAAGCAAGTCAAGTCAACTGCCACTATTTTAGCGACTCGAGTCAAGTCATCGATTCGAGTCTCTGTGTTATTTCAATAGGGGAAAATTCCCCACAAATTTTCAAGTCGCCTAGAGTCAGAAGGTTGTGACTCGAGTCGTGACTTAATTACATGTCTGTCATCTTGGCGTCACATAATAGACGTTTTGGGAAATTCGGTCCTCCGGCCGGGTCACATAGTCAGTGTACCACGAAAACGTGCAGGGGTACCCTGACTAGTGTAAACACGCAAGGACACTGCTAGCTTGGTACACTTCACCTTTGACCCACGTCCAGAATGCATTGCGTGGAAACATTTCCGGAAACGTCTATTGATGTCATTAAAAGTCTTAGCATATCCAAGATTTCGAAACCTATCGCAATTAATTTTCATCAGCGAGTCATTGTAGGAAGGGGGACACAGACCTATTGGCGGATCTGATGGGGGTGGGGGTGGGGAAGTAAGTTAGATGAATAGTACATTTTGCATTGGTCTTAAATTTTCTAACAATACGGTATAAAGCCTTTAATGACATCAAAATTAAATCAAAATTTGTGTTTACGGTTGCAGATTAAAATAATTCAACAGAATATATCGACAATCTATTAGATGTTCTTTTTGGTTAAAACTTAATGCTTATTTGATATGTTGTGCTTCAAATTTCTTATTGTTTTATTACTTTATATTCGTTGTACATGTTGTTCCCACCACGGCAAGATTACATTGAATAAGTTTGGTGTAACCGGAACTCAGGATACTTTTTCATCCGTCCAAAGTAATTTTATTTTATTTTGTGCTTTTACAAAAAGATTTGTGAAGCCACAATAGTCGACTTCAAATAAATTTTATGAATATGTCTTACTAACAGGGGTGATTGGGCCTCCCAGTGCAAGCCACAAAGGGGTACCATGCACAATTGATAATAAAATAAACAAATTTTGAAACATTCACTGTACTGGAAATTTCTAAATATATCCTCTGTTCAAAGTTTTTCCAAAGACAGCAATCTAACCCTCTTATACACTTTTTTCAAGAAGAGACACTTTCCCCACCCTCCCTTTCACCCTTCCCTGGAAAGAATTTCTGATACAGGGGGATAAATGAAAGAACTTTGGGTGTTAACTATTCTAGGAACGCTAATCCATGTACGTTGGTCTTAAATCCTTTTATTTCCATTTATTTTATCATGTACAGGATAAGATTGTTCGAAAGAATGGGTTCTTTTTAGATTTCATGGAGATCATAGTTTTTGACCATCTACAAGGTAAGAACATAACACAAATGAATTCTATTGCCTATAGTTTCTAACAAAAGAGATTCAGATACTTTCAAAACCTTAGGCCAAAAAGTGTTTATTTGTCCTGTCCCGACCAACCGCATAAGCTGGTCCTTGCCCTGTATTCCGATATTCTTTTGTGACCGAAAAGCTCAAAATGACAAATGATCACTTTATATTATAAAAAAGAAGGAAAAAAAAAAACCTGTTTTGTGGCTAATAAAATGCCATAATCGGAGAAAAATGTTAGAATATCTGGGTTTTTCATGACTTTCATGACAAGTTTTCTTTCCATTGTACTAACGCATTTCGTACCATTACCATGTTATAAAAGTAAAATATGACGGATGACCGGCCTTTTGAAGTACATGTGTGGATAAACGTTTTTGGCGCTTCAAAGCTATATCTTTATATTCATGTATGAATTACAGCAGTATCTAGCAAAGGTATATGGCAAACGTATCGTGATGCTATTCACTGCTCCGATCACAAAGTTGTATCGAATCTTTTAACCTAATTAGAAGCCAACGTTGACAACGTAAGATTTAAAAAGCAAAATCATCATTCACTGTTATCTTTGAAAAAGCATTTTGCTTTTTTAGG
>WURT03050240.1:0-14309 GCA_009936505.3 Holothuria glaberrima
TGTTTGAGGAAAATGGCCTAAGGTCTTTGAGCGACTATTTAATACAGCGTTGACTGACTCATATATATATATATATAGTCACATACATATATATATATATATATATATATATCGTACATCGCCCAGCCCTACGTGTATAGCACGTAGATTAGGGTACCTGCAAAGCAAGTCGAATTTTTTTCTTTGACCATTGAGTCATTCCGCAAGTCGTCAATTTTGACAAAAATATCAGAAATTCAACAATTGTGGATCAAATTCTGCACATACTTTAGTCTGTCCCCTCAGCCAAAATATTATGGGAGCCTGAGGCTGAATAAAGGAACAAATGTTTGAAGGGAAAAAGGGCGCTCAGCCCACAGGAACTTTGACTATTATCTCTTCACAATCGCTGCTATAAATTTAGGTCAAGAATTCCACACCGTTTTGGTGGTGAACCAAGTTGCAAACAAAAAACAGGGAACGACTCCGCAGAAATCCTGCCTAGTGTGGGCAATATTAATTTAATACTGTCTGTATTATGCACAACGATGAATGTTACAAATAAGAATCCAGAATTGAGAAAGGGGGGGGGGGCATTTTAGAGGGCTGCGCCCGAACGAGCTCAGACTTTAGGGGCCTACCACATGAAATGTACCAAAATACAAACTCCCATGCGCAATTCCCCCGTATTTTGCAATAAGGATATACATGTCAGGAATAGATAAAGGACTTCCTAGTTCTTAGTTCAGTAGCAATTTCCTTATGGAATCGTTCCTACACAGTATAAAAACTCTGCAATTTCGTTATAGACTGCATGGCAGAAAGATGCATATCACTTAAAATAACCAAAGCATGGGGGAGGGCGAGCCTGGATCGCCAAGAAAAAGTTTGAAATTAAGCACTGATAGATGCGATGTCTTGGCATCCATAGTCATAAGTTAAGTAGTCTACACAAGTGTTACAACTTACTGTTAGCTTGTGGATCGTCTCGGAAGAGAAAGTATTCCAGGTGAAGAAAAAAGGAAGTTGGTTTGGAAAAGCCCTTGCCTAGATCGGCGTCTATTCTGTTGTTTATGTAAGTCAGGGACAATCGCTAATTGGGTCATTCTACTCTGTTTGCTGGGAGATTGATAGTAAAAGCGACATATGCTATAATTCAGGAAGCTTGAATCTTTACACTTTCCCTACAAAATGTAGGCCTGAATTGGGATCGGAACTCTCCTATGGCCAGGGAAAAATGATGGGGAAGGATGGTAAACTTCATTTGAAATTAAAAAAAAAAGAATAAAACTTAATGCTTCTAACGTTCACGGGGAGGGGATTAATTAATTAAAAGGAATTCCTTTCTTTGGCGGATTCAGTAAAACAGTTCTAAATTGAAATTGCGAGGTTAATGGCCAAGTAGTTTCCTTTATATCTAAAGCAGCCAAGCCCGTAGCCAAGGGGCAGGGGCGGCGCCCCTATAGAAAGATGTCCGCCCTCTTGAAAATTCCAAAATACTACTGTCTTGATGCATTTTAGAATTATCTTGCATCCATTAAAATACTTTACTTCAAGCTATTTTGCCACCATGTTTACCCTGTCTTGCTACTAGCCTGATAGCAGCAGTGGGTATCAGTTTAATATGATACTTTTGGTACAGAAAGGCCATTCAATGACTGCTTTTGTGGTAGTAACGAGTTTGGGATTGAACGTGCTCTGACTTTGCAGAACTCATGGTAATCCTAGCGTTAACTTGAGCAGGAGAATGTTCACGGTTTAAAGTAAGGTGGAATGGTGTCAGCAAAAATATCAACCAACAAGCAAAATAAATTACTTGCTTACAAGTCCCGCAATCCAATTTTGAAAGAGAAGGAAAGAACCATTTCGTAAAGGAGGCTGCGCGCTGGACCCCCAATTCAAAGAGTCGGAGGCTTCGAAATTGGGAAAAACACAAGCAGAAATATAAATTATTAGGTAATGCACAGACCTATATGACGATCAGACAAGTAGGGGCCCGGAACCAAAATATCATTTATCAGTTATCAAGCGTACTTCCTCCCCACCACATTTTTTACTGCAGTGGGGCTTTATCCCCCACCCCCACCCCTGCGCTTCCTACGCCCTTGAGATAGCGTTCGGAGATTGTACCATTTTCAGGGATTGTGAGCTGACAGTTTTCAGTAAATCCTCCTTAATATTTGTCAATAATTTTAGATATTAGCTACTTAATTCTCTCCATTGAGCGGTTGCACGAAGTAAGAGAACGACCTGTCTAACAAAAAGCAAATACCTCTGTTGTGACGTTTTTACGTAGTAGCCTAGTAAAGGCTTATGAATGGTTTTCATTAAACAAAACGAACGTCAATATCAAAGATAATAAATCTAAACAAATGTCTTGTAACTCTTCAATGTACAGAAAACAAAGAACACACGATTCTCGCAAAGAGCTTCGAACATTCCACGGAAGGTTGCTTGGAGGGATGGCATGTAGAGATACTTCGAGAAGCAAACCATCACCAACAGGCAGCCCAACTTTGTCGCAAGGACGATGGGAGTGGTCACTGGAAGTGTCCTCGAGGATGGCGACAACTCCCTGACGATCCTTTCTGTGTTCGATCAAATAGCAACTCAATGGTCAGATCTGCAACGCCATCAAAGCCTGCTGACCGAATATCGACAATACGTCAACCACAGTACGCACAAGTCTCTGACAATAGGAAATTGCTTTTTATACACGTACCAAAAGCAGGAGGCACATCCATTGAAACTTCCTTTCTTTTTAAGGAACAACGTGAGAAACATGGAGGTCACTATCTCGGAGGTCACCACAAGATCATCGCATTCGACGAAGAGTTTTTCAAGGACTACCATAAATTTGGCATTGTTCGACATCCATGTTCAAGGCTCATTTCCGTCTGGGGTTACTATTCGCAGGACCTTGGAAACGCCGGAGACAAAAGGTGGGCAGACAAATTTATGGATAACGTTACAAAGTCCTCTTTTGATGCTTTCGTCGAACGTACGCTCTACCCAGTTGGTCCCGTCCAAATAAACAAACAGTTACATTTACAGACACAAGTAGGGATGATATTTCTTAAAAATGGGCAGTTTGGACTGGACCAGTTGTTGATATTTGAAAAATGGGATGACAGTATGGACGAACTTGGAAAGAGGATAAAAGAAAACGTCACAGCCCTGAAATCGACCCACAAGTTGTCAAGTCATCATAAAACATGCCGAGAGTCGTATACGATGCAAACGTGGACGAAAATGACCCAATTATATGCGATGGACTTCTGCATTTTAGGATACTCAACTGAATTTGAAAAAGTAAACATTACTCCACCGATAGACTTGACCCCGGAAACGCTGACTTCACGTTTTCGTAAGTGTGCAAGCGAAATCGGACAAGGAGTTTAATACACTACCACAATATTTAATTAGTCTGATAAAACAATAGATGAACGACATGGGACAGAGAGCGCGTAACTACAGGGAAGGCGACATCGTGGGGGGGGGGGCTACGTGGGCATTTTGGGCCGCCTTAAGAGTCTTTTATTTTCTTTAACATATTGGGCCGCTTCGATGATTAGTCCCCACTTCAAAATTGGCTCCGCGGTCCCTGAAAGAGACTACTTTTCAAAAAAAGGGGGGGGGGTGAGGTCCCATGGTACCGAGTGTCAAGGTCGATTGTGCCAACGAAAGGTGTAGGACGGTACAATTTATGGTAACCTTTTAACTGCAGTTGAACCTTATTGTGAATTTGTCAGAGCGTGACTTTAAATAATTAAATGCCCACAAGACACACGGACTGAGGCTTAAAACCGACCAAAATAAAGCTGACATTACACATTACTCTCAAGTGACATCATATGCAGTTGCGGTAATAATTTTGAAAGTGGGGGTGGATTGTAGACAGCAGAAATTGTTAGAAAGGCTTGAACAAGGAATGTTCCCCTCTCCCATAAGAGTGGGAAGGTGGGGTCCGAAACAACTTTCGAATGGGGAACAGGTAGGGCCGTAGCTGGCCGGAAACGGCACTTCCCGAGTGTTCTAAGCTGCATGTGCCCAGCGCTGAAATATGGATGTCATGTCTGCACTTGGCAAATACCTTTATCCCCCCTCACTTTTTCACTGGGGGCTGGGTCCCCAAGCCTCCCTGGTCCGCCGCCACTGGCTCATATATAGTCGGAAAATGTTCATAATTTGGCGAATTCAGCAGCAGTAGGGATCCTTCTTTTGTCACGACGTAAAGGGCCGTCTTGGGGGAGGGTTCAAAGGGGAGGGGTCCCCCTACCCTTTGACAAAATTTTTATTAATTTAAGGTTGCCTAGATGCAAAATGGTGATATGTTTGGGATATTTTTGAGCTGCTCATATATGGCTGGGAAATGTCGATAATTTAAAGTGAATTCTAATTTCTGGTTAGGTGAAAGAAGAGAGTAAGTTGTCTTTGAGAAAAATACGTTGTCAACAAACCTCCTGAAGATCCCTTTTTTTGGCTCTTTTACTGTCTTATATTTGAACAAATTTTTCCCCAAAATACGTGCGTGGAGTCAACAGAAACATTCTTGGACTATTACGAAGATTTTCCTTTCCTTCATTGTGCACTATAAAAGGGTATCCAAGGCTAGCAGATACCTGGAAGCTCTGGATCAATTATATAAAATTGGGCAAAGACATAATGCTTCTTACCTGTCATCCAAATGATAATATAGAGTATGACGCTAAGCACTTTTACATCTATCGGATTTTCACTAATTTTGGACGAAATCTCCAGACGAATGGCTTCCAGTCTGATAGATATAGCAAAATGAATCAAGGACTAAACAGCGCATTTCAGAATGCTTTTTGGTCGTAAGTGTATTAACAATCACTATCTATGTCGACTGAATGGCTGCGCGCCAAGCGCTCGACGTTTTTTTTTTGTTGAAAAAATACCTACTTTCAAACTTCCACAGTATGCTACACATTAGACTGAAAGATCCCATATTGATGCGAGGCCCTACAGATGTATGGAGATGTATGGAATAGTTTCATGTATAGTTACCTTAATAATGGTAATGAGATGAAGCTAAACCGTGACGCATGCGCGCGAAGCGCCGAAATTTTTCATTAACTAAGATGTCAAAGGAGAGTTTTAATTTTACGTGAAGAAAATAATGTTTGGTTTTATTCTCACTTGATCTAGTTGGAAAATAGATACAAATTTGACATAGGCTAAGTCAGAAAAATATGCTAGACTGAGGAATCAGAAGTTCCAACTAGTATTTCAGATTTTCCGAATACCGTCGCTCTGACGAACTTGGGGGGTGAAACACCCCCACCCCCGATCGCGACGACCCTGCTTTGGATATATTAAGACGTATAAAATGTTTTTAAAATCAACCGTGTTTAGAGAAATAGTAACGGCACAGTACTATATTGACAGTATTGAAAAACTTTCCCCATGCGGAATCAAGATTTTCAGACACCGGTACTAAAAGTGATACTACGCAAACAGTATCTAAACGGAGTGAGAAAGGTTGAAACCAATTAAGAGCTAGAATTCACCGCGCGAGGGGATGAAATTTTTTTTATGTTTCTCAAAGAATATGGCAATTACACGAATTGCCAACCTTTTAATATCCTAAAAGTTCGGTTGCTTATTAAATTCCTTTGAAAAGAGATTCGTCTTTTCTTTTTTTCTTTTTTTCTTTTTCTCTACCGAGAGTCGATGTGCCGACTGCCCTTCCAGCCTAGGGATGTTGCACCCCATACCCTGTAACTACGCCCCTGGGACCGAGACGATTTTCAAGCGTGGAGTACCAAAGGCAGATCCAGTATTGTTAAAGGGAGAAGGGGGATTCCAGACTTCAAACAGGTTTTAGGGATATTCTGGTCAGTCATTATCGCCTTTGAAAGTGGGAAACGCAAAAAGTCAGAATGTCCCGCCTTTATCATGTGGAGCTTTTAGGCACCAATACTCCCAATGAGGGGGATGAAATACTCCTCCCGCCATGTCCTGTTGTCCCTTTGACGGCCAAAGGGCCTTGCGTGGTCCAAGGATACGCCTCGTTGCGGGCAGAGGTCAAAGCCCAGAAACTCTAGGGTATTTTCAAGTTGCGGGCATTACAATTAAATATTGAAAAAAAATGTTAAAATTGCATTGGATGTGTACCAAACAGACCACAAATGTCCCACTTTGACTTTTTTCCACAGCATAACATATGCTATAGCCTGAAGATTGATGATGGAGATGCTTGTATGATGATGCTGGGGTTTACATGAGGAACTTGTAGGCTATCTACGACAGGTGCGCATGCGCGCGAAGCGCGCCCCGAAGGTACTATTCTTTAGACACTTTAGTTATGTCCAGGATCTTCCTTAATACATGTAGGGTGTGATGCTACCTCAAAAGGGACTAGTGCTGACAATGTCGAGTCTAATAAAAGCGCCACTATCATATGGCGCTTATAGCATTTCAAGAAATGTTTGCCCGAAGTGTCTCCATATTTCCAAACATAGCACTTCCCATGCCATTTGCAAGTTGCATCTACACATTTTTAACTTTGTTTTAGAAACTCACATCTAATAGACTCATTCACTGTTTACAAACAAAGACGTCACTGCGTGTCGGTAAAAGAGTTTGTGAGGTGCGCTTACACTGTCGTCACAATGCAAAGTAGATTCCAATTCGTCTACTTCCTGCGTGCAATCGAACAAGCGTTTACACGCGCAACACCAAACATATACGCATTTGTTTTTGCGCATGCTCTATGCCAACCAATGCCAACCAGTGACGTAACCGTGAACTCCCTAATTAAACAGATTACTTAAAATACAATCTCTGTTCTCTGCATTACATTAATTGTTCCACACAACTATAAAACTGACGGTAATCATAAGTATTTTGATAAATAGGGGAGGCAAAGGTAGACTGAACAAAGTAGGTTGCATTTGCGTAACCAGGGGGTATAAGGGGTTCAGACGACCCCGCTTTCCTTTCTTTTGAGCGAACCGCCTCTTCGCACATTTCTAACTTTGGGAGTACACCTAGTTTGTGCTAGAAAAGGTCACTGATACTTTTGTGCTTATATTGTTCATAAGTGATACAAAGTGGACTGTTAGGATTGCGCAAAGCCCGCCGAAATTAAGGGGTGATACTCCATTGCTCAAAGGAAAAACTGCATACAGGCTCATCCAGGGGTGGTCCTTGGATCTGCCGACATTGGGGTCAAGTGCCCTGACTGGGGCCCAGCTATGCTAAGCTCCGACAGATGCAATGAGTTGCCGAAAGTATACCGAACTCGAAACGTTAGGCGCACGTAGCGCGCCGGAAAAATTGGGGTAATATTCAAAAAGATTTCATATTTTTGTTTTCAGTAGGAAAAGTAGGAAAAGTATGGGTTTTAATTGAAGAATCTGCCCTAAGTGCAAACCAAGAAATTTGATAGGGCGACTACATGGTCGTTTTCAGGGATTACGTTCTTTATCTTGCCCATTAAGGCTCCTCGACGAAACTGAAAAATCTTTTTTTCCTTAAAAAATATGTTTGTGACGATGGTGAGGCTGAAAAAGGAATCTTCCAAAAGATAGGAAAAAGAGGTTAGGACTTCGCAACGATGCATTTTCGTGTTTCTCTAAAATCACGACTTCACGCAAGAACAATATTTGTGGACCCTTTAAGGTTGTATAAATCGAACATATTCGAAATGACCGGTGTTACCGCTAGATAAAACTGAAGATGAAAGCGCTCTAGGCGCGAAAAATTTTGAAGTTATGGATTCAATATTTGTTACAGAACTTACTGCATACGGGCCTGATAAACAGCCTGTGAAATACTTTGTGAGCATATATATGTTTCACCAATACTAGCCTATATAAAATTTTGCGTAATTTTGGGGGCTAGGAAAAACTGGGGGGCGCAAAAGTCACCAGCCTGGGCCGGAACGGGAGAATGGAGGGCTGCAATCCCCTTTCGGCAAAAATTTTGCTGTTTTCGGGCAAAATAAATGCTATTTTGGGAAATTAAACCCGTTTGAAGTATTCCCACACGCTCATGGCAGTATCCACAATCACTGTAAGCATATTGCGTTTATAATAACGATCAGTAATTGTTACAGGCGAAAAGAGTTGAAGGTTCTGTGTGGCAATTGAACATTGCTGAATTTTGGTGAATTCCTAAGGATACCAACCGGAATTTAAACTGTATCACTTCGATATGGCTTGAAAATAATCTTGACACTTAACCGTTTGTTCTGTTAGTCTTTGACACCAGTGACTATATATATACAATGATATGTCACTTTCACTGAATTTCACAAGGTAAAATTTTGGTCTCTCAATACAATTTGTTCTTTTGCACAAGTTAGGTTAGAAAATGGGTAGTTCACTTGTTGTTTGCACAGTTTTATTTGTAACCCAGAGGGTGAGGAGGAATGACGCCTAAGGTTGCCCTGGAATCACTGAACTGTTTAACTCTTTATTACGGGCAATTTTACAGAGGCTAGGATGAGGTTGACTGCATTTAGGTATCGGTCATTTTTTACACTTAAACGATGAGATCCATCTGTGCGAACGGTTGCTGTACAAATTGCTTCTATGTAAGCGAAAGTTACTTAATAGTTTTATTTTCCAGCAGGCCCGTAACCAAGGGGGCATTTGGGGGCCAGCCCCCTGCTCCTTGAATTAGTTTGCCCCTTGCTCTTCAAGTGTGGTTACGGGCCTGTTTTCCAGGTTGAAGGCTCGACCCCTTGTTCTTCCCTGCAGATGGCTAATTACATTCATTACCAAGCAAACAATGACTTCGAAACAACACAATAGCTGATCCAAACCTTATGTCTATGGCACAAAGAATGGAGTTATTCTTCTTATCCCTTGTAGTTATAATTTTGGGAGAAGTATCTCACTGCTCACTTAAAATATTTACGTCTCTTCCAAGCGAAGAGTATACTAATAGTTCTCCCCCTTTAAAGTGGTTAACACCTTACATATACCTGGTAAATACGGTTATCAGGTTTAAATTTACAAGTATACCTTTCATTACGGACTTATCATCAAACATCCTTTCAATCGTCACGGTTTTTAGGAGCTGCGATTTATCTTCTGACAGAAAATGGCCCCACTTTCTTCCAAAGCATCTAAATCAGTGTCGTAGCCAGTGGAGGCAGGAGGCAGAGTGCCCCCTGAAAAAAATCGAGAAGAGGGAGGAGAAAAAGGGAAATAAAGGAGAAGGGAAAGAGGATAAATGAGAGAAGAGAAGGAAAAAAATAAGTAGGAATAGAAAAGGGGAAGCAAAATAAATACATCTAAGGCAGCCACTCCTAGTGCTGAATCTCCCGGATACGCCCAGTGGCGCCAGGACGGGGGCATTGGGTGCGTGACCCCCCGTCGATTTCTGAAAAATTCTGAAAATTTTAATTTGATCCCAAAAGGTGTTTAAGCTTTAGATTTCTGTTGGGGGTAGGTAACGTGTGTTTTCGACCCAGTGATAGATCTATTGCAATTATTTTCTATCACAAATGGTTCTCAAACAATCATAATTTTCGCAAATCTTTCGTACACTATAACAATTTTTGTGCGCTTCAAACCTTACCTCAGTATTGCAAAGGTTGGAAGCTGTGTAAAAATTGCCACGTAAAATATCGGCTTTTTGATTGGCCCATAGGTTTGTTGGGGACTTGAAAGTGTATTGTTGAGGAGCCTGAATGCAACCGGAGGTTTTGTCAAGGAAATTTTTGAATTGAATATATCACCAAGAAGTTTCACGTTTTTAGGATGTTTTTTTCATTTTGCTTGCTTAAGTGAATTTTTTACTCAGTCCTTGGGGTAAATCAAAACTACATTTTGTGAAATGAGTAAACAGCAAATTGTTAGGCTTTTCACCATTTACGAATCGCTATCTGGGGGAGGGGGTGTCCCCTCCCCTTTGAAGAAAAAATGAAATTAGAAAATATCTATATGGCAAATGGTGCCATATTTGGGTGAAATTTAGCTTTTAATATGTAGTGTCAATTCGTAATCACAGTTTTAGTTTTCATCATTTTTGGGGACTTTTTGGCGATGTCACCCCTTCCAAAAAAGTGAGGGGGCGCGTCCCCCCGTCCCCCCATGATCCACGCCCGTGGTCTGTTCCCTAATCTGCTGATACTAAGCCGAGCGCGACCATATGGGATGGTGCGTAGCGTACAAGAAATCTTTTGACAAATATACCTCCCAGATCGCTGGAAATAACACTTCCCATACCCAATGATCAGGGCCGTCGCGACCAGGGGTGTGGGGGGGGGTGTCACATCGCCCAAAGTTCGTCGGAGCGACGGTAGTCGGAAAATCTGAAATACCAGTTAGAATTTCTGATTCCTCAGTCTAGCACATTTTTTCCACTGAGCCTATGTAAATTTGTATCTATTTTCCAACTAGATCAAGTGAGAATAATACAAAACATGATTTTCTTCACGTAAAATCGAATTAAAACTGTCTTTTGACACCTTAGTTAATGAAAAATTTGTGCGCGCGACGGTTTTCGCTTCATCTCATTACCATTATTAAGGTCCGATCACAGAACACTTTCCGAAAAACGGAGATACATCTCCAAACATCTGTAGAGCCTCGCATCAATATGGGACCTTTCAATCTAATTTGTAGCATTAGCATAATGTGGAAGGTTGAAAGTACGTATTTGAGGCTATACATTTTTCATTTTTCTTCGCGCGCAGCCATTATCGGTATAGATGGTGATTGTTAATACACCTACGACCAAAAAGCATCCCGAAACGCTCTGTTTAGTCCTTCATTCCTTTTGCTATACCTGTCAGACTGGAAGTCATTCGTCTGGAGTTTTCGTCCAAAACTAGTGAAAATCCGATAGATGTAAAAGTGCTTGGCGTCTTACTCTATATTAACATTTGGATGACAGGTAAGAAGCATTGTCTTTGCCCAATTTTATACAATTGAGCCAGAGCTTCCGAGTATCTACCAGCCTTAGATACCCTTTTATAGTGCACAATGAAGAAAAGAAAAATCTTGTTCAAATAAAAGACAGAAAGAAGCCAAAAAAAGTCGGGGGGGGGGGGGCTTCAGGAGGTTTGTTGACAACGTATCTTTGTCTACGACAACTCACTCTCTTCTTTCACCTAACCAGAAATTAGAATTTACTATAAATTATCCCTGCTATATATGGGCAGCTCAAAAAATATCCCAAACATAGCACCATTTCACATATATGCAACCTTAAATTAATAAAAATTTCTCAAAGGGGATGGGGACCCCCTGCCCTTAGACCCCTCCCCAGGACGGCCCTTTACGTCGTGACAAAAGAAGGATCCCTACTGCTGCTGAATTAACCAAATTATGAACATTTTCCACTATATATGAGCCAGTGGCGGCGGACCGAGAGGCTTGGGGACCCAGCCCCCAATGAAAAAGTGAGGGAGATAAAGGTTTTTTCAGCCCCCCAATATTTGCCAAGTGCAGACATGAGATCCATATTTCAGCGCTGGGCACATGCAGCTTTAAACACTCGGGAAGTGCCGTTTCCGGCCATCTGAAGGGTTTGTAAAGCCAAAAATTTTCTTGTACGCTCCGCGCCAACCAATGGTGGCGCTCCGCTTAGAAACATATATAAACATCTCTCATAGATTGGATTTTTTTTTCATTAAGTGAGAAATTGCAGACATGAGATCCATATTTCAAGGCTGGGTACATTCAGCTTAAAACACTCGGGAAGTGCCGTTTCCGGCCATCTGGAGGGTTTGTGAAGCAAAAATTTTCTTGTACGCTCCGCGCCAACCGATGGTGGCGCTCCGCTTAGATAGTCTTCCTGGCATTCACCCCGCCCCAATAATTTTTCTGTTCCACCGCGCATGATATGAGCAGCTCAAAAAGTATCAAAGAGATAGCACCATTTTGCATCTAAAGCAACCATGCATTCACAAAATTTCCTAAAAGGGGAGGGGACACCCTCCCCTTAGACCCCTATCCTTAGACCCCTCCCCCAGGACGGCACCTTTATGTAGTGATAAAAGAAGGATCTCCACTGATGTATGCAAAAAAAAAAAAAAACGCAGGATGTATACAAAAGTACACTATACACGCTCCCACTCAGTTGGAAAAATCATCCAGCCAGTCGGAATTTGGGACCTTCCCACCCCCCTAAACATATGACCCTAGCTACGGCCCTGCCAATGATGCTCCCAAACCACCTTAATTTTTAGATCTCATGGCTTAGAAATTTAGTTTGGACAAATAATCCAAGTAGACTTTTGTATATGATGAGTCCTGGGTCTTTTCCCAGAAAACAATTTTAGACTGCCGCAAATGCGATTTCCGTCCTTTATTTAACAACTGTGGATAAATATAATAAAATGAGAACTGGTGATACTTCAGCGGAGACAGTGTCAATAGTAATAATTTCGTCTTTTATAGCATGTCATTTGCACAATACTGGATCAAACTGCCCCAAAGTCCAGTACAGAGAATAAGAAAATTTGGTCGAGACAAATTGTTGGGGACACGATGTATCATGTCCTCACCCCTGAAAAAGTTGGTGGGGACACGTCCCGCTGTCCCCACCACCAGTTATGCGCCCATGCTATCCGTCCACAACTGCATAAATTACTCCTCCCGCAGTGTTTGGCCAATGTTTGGTTGAATTAGACACCGTTTAAACGGCCGATCGTTTATTTAACCGTTTAAACATGACAGCCCAATAAGTTAGAAATCATTGCTACGTATCCTGTTAAAGGACTGTGTTACAATGCTGAATAAATGAAAGAATGCATAACTCATTATGATTCTTGTTTTTATTTAAAAGTGAATTCAACTGTCCATCTAAAAGTATCACCTCAACCCATCTGAAATATATAACAATTTTCATATTTTTTTTTGATTAATTAAGAAATTTCAGGCATGAGATCCCAATTTCAAGGCCGTGTACATACAGCTTAAAACATGTTTCCGGCCATCTGGGGGGTTTGTCAATTCCAAACCTTATTTCCTCGTACGCTCCGCACCAACTGACGGTTGCGCTCTGATGATGATGATGATGGTGGTGGTGGTGGTGGTGGTGATGGTGGTGGTGGTGGTGATGATGATGATGATGATTATAATAATTTATATAGCGCCTTACATAAGACAATCACAAAGCGCTTAACAGAAGTTAACCAATGAAAGCTAGTTAAGACCTGATTTCAAAGAGTTCACTGAAGTAGCAGTTCGAATGTAATGTGGTAGGTTATGCCAAACAGTTGGGGCGGCTACAGGAAATGACCGGTCACCATAGTAGCTGCGTGTCATCAGCGTATGTCATAAAGTGAATGCCATGTGCTGAAATTACTTCACCAAGTGGTGCTGTGTAAAGTGTAAACAGATGTGCACCCAAAACAAACCCTCGAATAACTTCGACACGAAGGTCATGTGTTTGCGAAAGCACTGCGTGGAGCTTTTGAAGATCCCGTTCTGTGTGATTGATATGAAAATATATATGAGATTCGTAGCTAGTGGTTTGTCTTTTTTCTCGAATAATAATTGCTGAAAATGTGTCCATTCCTGACAAAGCCTTGCCGTGTTTGCATTTGTGAGTTCATTCTGCTGTATTCTTTATCATTTGGCAAATGCAGTGCATCGCATTCTTACGCTACGCATTTCGAGAAGTACATCGCATGTACAAGAAAGTGTGTCGCATTTTGCGATGCGATACCGGCTATTTCGAATGTTGCATGTACACATTAATTTGTACACAGCAGGGAACATAAAAAATGTAGGAATACATATAACAAATTTATCAGGAAATTGCAGAAATATATAGGATTTTTTCTGTCAAAAGTAGGAAAATATTGGATTTAAAGGACCTGTAAGGGTTGGCTATTGAAGAAATTAAGAAAGATGATGTCAATGAACTCACCCCAAATCGGTAACAGTGAGCACTTTGCAATACAGCCACGATATTTTCCCCTTTGTGCTTCTACCTACTCATCTCCGTCATTCCTCTAGATGTCTAATATGTGACTGTCACAAGTATTCGGAATTTTGTACAGTAATGAAATCGTAAGCTTTGCCTAGAACAACTTGTCATTCAAAATCCAGGGTACAGCACAGCTGCGATTACGTAATGCAAATTTCTTAAAGCTTTGTATGACGATCATTGGCATATCTCTGTATTGTTTAGAAACTTTTGGAACGCTTAGTGTGGGTAGGCAAGTGTGAGGTCGTGGCACTCGAGTAAGACTAAAGACTACGATAAATATGACCAGCTTGCAATTAATCAGTTCGGCCAGTTGGGAAGTAGCCTACGAACTATGGAACGCGAATTACGCAAAGTTCGTCAATAACGGCGTCATCGTTAGTAACAGCGATGTACATTGAGGTAAT